>CAWVRF010000002.1:3556108-3842325 GCA_963932465.1 Maratus speciosus | reverse complement strand
TCCTTTAATTCTCAACAAGAAATTATATACATAAATTAACAATGCCTTTGAGATTTTGATTTGAAATACCATTTATCATTTTTGTGAGATATATCTGACAACTGAACATTTTAGTACATTCTACTTAATGAAACATCATTTAAATTCTTTTTCATTTTCTGCTGGAGTATTTTTAAGGTTTTCTAATCTAATCAGAGCTCTTTCAACATGCACTTTAGTTTGGCTTAGCAAAAATTCTGATTTCTGAAAAATTAGGGAGAGTTGTTGCGCCAATATGTATTTTCTTCCACTGCAAATAATCGTGCTATTAAAAAAAAAAAAAAAATCTCACATGGAATTTTTTTGATTAAAGAAATTAAAATTAATAAGTAGGTAAAAAAGTTAGTCCCCAAGAGGAATTTTTTAGTCGCCCAGGCGACCTGGCACCCGGGGTTTGTCGCACGCTGGTTATGAATTTTTACTCTGAACTGCATTTGGTTTACTAAGAAATGTTTGTAGAATATAGATAAAATGATATACAGGGTCATGCAAGGAATTGGATACATGCTGTCTGTGTCATTCCATGTCAAATCAACAGAAAGTGACATTTTCTACCTGATCTCCTCAGAATTTTATGATATTAAGCTCAACTGTTAGGTTCATAGAGAAATGAATAAATACCCAGTGATAAACCTCTATCTCATTTATTTTCTGAGATAATTAGCTTTAAAGATGGACAAAAAACTTTAATTTTTGCATTTCATGCTATACAAATTTAGCCATTTGTTCCCTAATTATCATAAGGACTTACTTTTTGTGTCTTTGGAAATCGTTTGAAATGGGCTTTCATATGATATATCACATGCACATATTTTTCGAATTTTTAATTTCAAGGTCAAACATTTTGACCTTTGGCCTTTCATATCTCAGAATCGGACATTTTAATTTTTTTGAAAAAATTTGATATTATTCTTATACTTGTTTACTATAATATCTGAGCATATCATTTTGGGACAGCCATGGGATCCTGAGTTATAAATTAAAATGTAAAGTGATGTTTTAATTTTCCATACAAAAGTCGCAAATTTTGGTGACTAACCTATAAATTGTACAGAATAACTTATATGTACAAGTAAGTACTAATGATAAAAATCTTTTTTATTGTAAAGTTCTCAAAATAATTTTTCTTTTTTTTTTTGGGGGGGGGGGGGGGGGGGGGCGGGGGGTACTAGATGTCTGGGGTTACAGGATACAAACTTACAAGGAAAGTCTCCATTAGTGCATACTCAGAAAAATCTGAAAAAAAATTATGTATTCTTCTTCTCATGAGGATATAGAAATTTTTTTTCGATGGAACCTCGAAATAACGTCTTTAAAAAAAATAATGAAAATTTTGCTTATTTGGCAATTTATCACCAGTTGGCGACAGGGGAAAAAAAAAAAACTCTTTTATGTCAAATACTCTTTAAAAAAAAATGTTTTCATGCTGAACTTGTTTAAATAAGTTTAACTTAAATTAAATACATATTTTAAACTATAATTTTGTCAGATATATTTATATGTATTTTTAATTAAATTTAACAATCATATTATTATTATATAGTTTAGAACAAAATTTAAATAGATTAAAATTGTTTCAAACTCAAAATTAAGATCCGATTCTGAGCTGAGCACTGTATATTTGACTTTAATATTCTTAGTGTCACAGACAAACAAGAGAATAGTATTGTTACCATGGAAACAACGATTTATTCCATATCAAATTGTACGAGGGTCGAGGAGAAATTTCTTACTGAACAGTTACTTTTAAAATACACTTAACTCATCCAGCCAGTGGAGCAGTGTAAAATTAAATTTCTGCAACATGCAACTTGTATATAATATATAAGCTAATAGAAAAAATAATAGTTTCATCGTTTAAGTTTAAATTCATTAAGTACTGCACATTTAAACACTCTTTTAACTAGTAATTTCAAAATGCATTAACCTTTTAAACGCCGCACTATGATTGAAAGATAACATAAACTATTTATTGGTAAAAGTCACATTAAAACTCAAGCATAAGCACTATGAGTAATTTTTTTTTCAAAAATAAATTTTTGTATAGGATTTATGACATGTTCCAGAAATGGAACATTGGCGAAGAAATACTTAGTTTTTTCACATGTTTTTATGTGATTAACGATATTTAAATTAAAATCTCTATTTCTATGCCCATTATTTTTAATAACTGTATGTTAAGTTATAAAAGTTATTCAGTAATAATACAGGTTAAGCCGAAAAATAGCCGGGCTTTGCCCGTCGAGCCTTCATTGTGCTCAAGATTCCAGTAAAATTGTCAAGAAGCGGTATGAAGTTTTCACAGAAAAAGCTTTGCCACTAAATTAAAAATATATATATATTATTTAGATGATGAGCAGGAATTATTGTATAAAAAAAAAAATACAATTATTTATCAGAACAATAAAAAAAATTATAAAAACAACTTAAGAAAATAATAATGCCTGTACTAAAATTCACAGCACAATAATCATATGAATGAAAGTGTAAAAAATACAAGGAGAAATAATCTCCTAATTTCAAGGTGCTATTATCTATAACAAGATTTTTTTTTAGCTTTCTAAATTTATTTCTACATGGTTCGTACGCTTTGGAAAAAATAGAAAAAGTGCGGAAAAAAAAAGTATTCATTTTCAAGGAATGAAAAGCGCTGGGGAAGAAAAGTATTCATTTTCAAGGAATGAAAAGTGCTGGAAAATATAGCAAACTTCAACAAATTGTTGCCGAAAAATATGAATTTCAACAATCGTTCGCATTAAAAAATCGGTAATTTCGTCAAAGGATCGCTTTAAAAAAACTAATTTCGTTTAAAAATCGCGGAAAAAACGCGAATTTCGTCGAAAGGTCGGGAAAAAACACGTATTTCGTCAAAGACTAGAGAAATAACCCGAATTTTGACAAAAGATCTCGAATAAAGCGCAAATTTCGTCAGAGGATCGCGGAAAACACGCGAATTGCATTAAAAGATCGTGAAAATATGCGCGTTTTCATCAAAAGATCTCGGCAAAAAATTGCGAATTTCTTCAAAGGATCGTGTAGGGGGTGATTCTGTTCCGAATTTTCCGAAAATTTAAAAAAATCGGTCACCAATCCGAAAATTCGGCCATAAAAAATCGCGAATTTCGACAAACATTTGTCAAAAAAATAAATTTTGCCAATCGTTTTCAGAAAAAAGCAGATTTCGCCTAAGGATCGCAGAAAAAACGCAAAATTCGTCAAAGGATCACGAAAAAAACGCGAATTTCGTCCAAGAAACGCGGGAAAACTGTAAATTTCAGGGAAAGATCGCAAAATAAAACTGAAGATTTCGTCAGAAGATCGCGAAAAAACCCGAAGATTTCGTCAGAAGATCGCGAAAAAACCCGAAGATTTCGTCAGAAGATCGCGAAAAAACCCGAAGATTTCGTCAGAAGATCGCGAAAAAACCCGAAGATTTCGTCAGAAGATCGCGAAAAAACCCGAAGATTTCGTCAGAAGATCGCGAAAAAACCCGAAGATTTCGTCAGAAGATCGCGAAAAAACCCGAAGATTTCGTCAGAAGATCGCGAAAAAACCCGAAGATTTCGTCGAAAGATCGCGTAAAAACGGCTAATTTCGTCGAAAGATCGCGAAAAAACGGCAAATTTCGTCAGAGAGCTGCAGAAAAAACGCATAGTTAGTGTCGGGAATGGATTTCTTCCTCTCCCGCTCTGCTGTAACTTTTCAGAAAATTTGAGGTAAATTTCAGAATTTTTTTTTTTACTCAGAATTACCCCTAGGATCGCAGAAATAATGCAAATTTCTTCAAAGGATCGCGAAAAAAAAACACAAAATTCGTCAAAGGATCGCAGAAAAAGCGCGAATTAAAAGATCGTAGAAAAAACTACAATTTCTTCAAAGGATCGCAGAAAAAAGGGAAATTTCATCGAAAGGTTACGTAAAAAGACTAAATTTGTCAAAGGGACTCGAAAAAAACACATAGCCAGTTCCAGGTGGGGATTTACCCCTTCTGCTATCTGCTGTTGTCTTTCAGAAAATTTTCTGTGAATTTTAGAATTTTTTAAACTCAGAATCGCTCTTGAAAATTTCGTCAACTATACGTTGAAAAAAAAATCACGAATTTCTTCAATCTGTCATTGAAAAAAAAAATTGCAAATTTTAACAATCCGCCGGGGAAAAATACCACAAAATTAGCCCATTGGTCATCGATAAAAAATGCAAATTTCGTCAATTTGTCAAAAAAATTGCAAAATTCGTCAGTTTGATGCCGATTTCATATAACCCCACCCTCAAAAAAAAAAAAAAAAAAAAAAATGCTTTTTCCTAACATAGTCAATCAGTCATTAAAAAAAAAAGAAATCGGCCATTTATAAAAATCGCGAATATTGTCAGTCAGTTAAAATTTCACCAAATTACATTAATTCCAAATTTTTCACTGTGTAACTGATAAAAAAAATTTATTTCCTTTTTATAAATTCATTTAAAAAAATCTTTTGTATTTAAAAAGTAAAAGTAAATTATCTAACCTTTATTTCAATTTTTTTTGTTGTTGTTTGTATGGATAAGCACAAATGCTGTAAGGTTTGAGAATTCAGAGAATCTATATTATAAAGGACAAACATATCTGTGCGTAACGCATACGTCATTTTGCGAATGGCAACACTTTGAAATTTGAAATAAAATTTTGGATTTGCAATTTTTTGTACTGCAAATTTTTAAACTTCTAAACATCGCACATTTTAAATTTTTACACCGTCGTATAAGGAAAAAAATACTCTTTTAAATGCACTTTGTTTGAATCTATATTATAAAGGACAAACATATCTGTGCGTAACGCATACGTCATTTTGCGAATGGCAACACTTTGAAATTTGAAATAAAATTTTGGATTTGCAATTTTTTGTACTGCAAATTTTTAAACTTCTAAACATCGCACATTTTAAATTTTTACACCGTCGTATAAGGAAAAAAATACTCTTTTAAATGCAATTTGTTTGAAAACTGTATCTCAATTTATTTTTCAGATATTAATTTTTTTGTAGTTTTTATTAACATTTTTCTTATCGTGGCAACAAAAGTACCTCATTTCATTAAAAGTCATTGAAAGTAAACGGAAAATAGTCGAAAATAGGAGATATCTTTCTGTTGCCATTTTCTCATAAAACCTAAAAAAAAGGCTGAAATTAAAATATGGGCTATATCAAGAATATTGTCTGTTATTCTGTGATAATGATGTCATATGCACACTTTTCTATAGACGAAGTTTAAAACTGGATTGTAAAGGTGGATTGCTTTAGCGGATGCAAATGACGTCATTTTATAAAAAAACGTGTATTTTATTTCTTAAACCTGAATTATGTTTTGTAGAAGTGCGTCATTTTTACAGCCCAGCTGCTTTGAAATTCTTCACAGGTGAAAATGCTTCACATTTAAAAATAATGTAATCGAAATCACACACTGATAAAACGCAATGTTTTACAAAAATTTAGAGTATCTTTATAAAGTATATTTTTCAATCTTCTGACCATCGTTACATTTTCAATTTTCGTCGCATAGAGAAAAAATTTACTTTCAAATGCAATTTGTTTAAAAACTTTATCTTAATTGACTGATGTATTATATTTTCTAAAATAATTTTTAAGCATGATTTTTTTTAAGTTTATCTTATCACGTGCCGGTTTCAATACATAATAATAATAAACATTTTTCACATAAAGCAACAAACATTTTTCAGCATTTGTTTCTGACTATTTTTGCATAATGAAATTAATACTTCCTTTATAAACAAATAAAAGAATAATATTAAAAAAAAACCACCGATCTAACATATTTGTGAAAGACAAATTAACGAAATTAATACTTCTTTTATAAACAAATAAAAGAATAATATTGAAAAAACAACAAATCTAACATATTTATAATCGTACAATTTAAATTTTTAGATCATCAAATAGGATTTTTTTTAATGGAATAACTTTGCAAAGTCCATCTCAGTTTACTGATTGTCTATAGTTTTAAAAACAATTTTTAGCATGAAATATTTTTTTAATTTATCTATATCGCACGGAGCTCGATTACGAAAGATTAATTCGTTTGCCCTTAAAACAAAATACAGACTTCATCATTTTCTTATGGCTAATATCCATTAAAAAAATTCCCTATGAATAAATAAATAAAATAATACAAATAAAACACAAATTTACCAGACATGTATAAGCTCTGAAATTATCAGAATATAAAAGGATGCCATAAGTAGCAAAATCTTGGCAAATAACTCTTAGCATACGGCTAAGAAGAAAATATCGCTTTTGATAAATTTAAAAAATTTATTTGATTGTATAATTCGTATTTTCCATATGAAAAATGCTTTTTTAATGTAAGTTGTCAATCTAAAAATATTATGGAATATAAAAAAAATATTAGTTTTCAATTTAAAAAAATGATTTCACCTATATTCTTTAACCCGGGAAGCCCGTGTACGATCCCCTAGTATTTATTAAAAAATATATTGTTCACCAGAGTTGTATAATATACACGCACGCCGTGTGCGGAAAATTTTCCGCAAAATTCGGAACTTTGCGGAAAATTTTTTTGGAAAAAATAATTTTTGTTCTTGTAACTTTTTTTCTTTAAATACCGAAATGTTAAAAATATTTCCCAATTTTATGTAAGATTTATTTATTGTTTGCCGGAGGTGATTCGGCTCTGAATTTTCCGAAAATTTAAAAAAAAATCGGCCATCAGCCCGAAAATTCAGGCATAAAAAAATATCACTTAAAAATATTGCGAATTTCAACAAATGGTCGCCGGAAAAAAAACAATTTTGTCCGTCGTTCGTAGAACCCTTTTCGTCAAAGCATCGTGGAAAAAACGCGAATTTCGTCAAAGGACCGCAGAAAAAAATGCGAATTTCTTCAAAAGATCCTGGGAAAAAAAGATAATTTCGTCAAAGAATCGCAGAAAAAACGCAAATTTCGTCAAAGGAGCGCTGAAAAAAAACTAATTTCATAAAAGCATAGCAGAAAAAGCCCGAATTTTGTCAAAGAAGCACGAAAAAAAGCACAAATTTCGTAAAAGAATCGCGGGAAAAATTAATTTCATCAAAGGATCGCGAAAGAAACACGAATTTCATCAAAGGGCCGTGAGAAAAGCACGAATTCTGTCAAAGGATCGCGAAAAAAACACTTTCGGGAAAAGATCGCTGAAAAAATGCGAATTTCGTCTAAAGATTGTGAAAAAACGCGAATTTTGCCCAAAGATCGCGAAACAAACAGCAAGTTTTGTCAAAATACCGGGAAAAACATGCAAATTTCGTCGAAAGATCGCGAAAAATACACGAATTCCGACAAAAGATCGCGAAAAAAAACGTGAATTTTCTCAAAGAATCGCTGGTTTTGTGAAAAAACAAACAAGACACGGTCAAAAGATAGGAAAAAACCTCTGTAAATTTCTTCAAACGATCGCGTCTTGTCAGAAGATCGTGAAAAACAAGCGAATTTCGTCCAAAGATCGCGAAAAACAAGCGAATTTCGTCCAAAGATCGCGAAAAATACACGAATTCCGACAAAAGATCGCGAAAAAAACGTGAATTTTCTCAAAGAATCGCTGGTTTTGTGAAAAAACAAACAAGACACGGTCAAAAGATAGGAAAAAACCTCTGTAAATTTCTTCAAACGATCGCGTCTTGTCAGAAGATCGCGAAAAACAATCGAATTTCGTCCAAAGATCGCGAAAAACAAGCGAATTTCGTCCAAAGATCGCGAAAAACAAGCGAATTTCGTCCAAAGATCGCGAAAAACAAGCGAATTTTCTCAAAAGATCGCGAATTTCTTCAAAAGATCGCGAAAAATAAGTAAACTTAGTCAAAAGGTCTCGAAAATAAGCAAATTTCTTCAAAATATTTTGAAATGCACTCGAACTTTGGTGAAAGATTGCAAAAAGCACTCAAATTTTGGTAAGAGATCGTGAAATCACGTGAATTTTGTCAAAGGATCGCGAAAAACACGTTAATTTCGTGAAATGTTTGTGGAGATTTTGTTTATTTTATTTTGTGATTTGCTGAATTTAGGTCTCTAAAGGTTCCTTTTCATGCAAAATATGTGGTCTTTTTTGGTCCCCTTCTTTTTGAAAAAAAAAAAAAATGGTCCCCTTTTACCATTTTTTAGTACAAAAGTTGAGTGGGAGTCCTGTATGTTGTATTTATAGGCTTTTCTTTGATTAGTTAAAATTGATGCTCTAAAATAATATTTTTTAAAGCCAAATAAACTGATTTTTTTTTCTTCCTGCTGCTAATTTTTCATTATTGTAATTTGTACCCAATTGTCGTTTAGAATGTCCAGAGTTAGCAAAATGTGTGGAGAAATTTTATCTGAGCAATTACTTTCAAATGTGAAAATATTTTCAAGATAGCAATCATTTTAATTTTTAGGAGTTTATTAGCATTAGAATTTCAGTCTGCTCCAAAAACAGAATTTCAATTTTATTGCTACAAAATTAGATTTTTGTTGCTACAAAAATGAATTTTACTGCTCCAAAATCAGATTTTTACTGCTCCAAAATGGCTTTAGTGCACTTTCATCCCTGCATTAGTCTCTTTAAAGATACCTATGAATGGACCTCTCCCTACAAAATATGATTCAGTTGTTTCATAAGCACTGCCGTATTATTTTTGTGAACAGAGTGACTGACATTTTGTGCGAAGAGGTTACAATGTTAAGGATTGGGCTGTTTCTAAATGCATTAACAAAATAATTGATAAGAATTCACCTTTTCTTATCATGGATTTTTAGCTTTATTATTTTTTAACTAAAATAATTATTATTCTTCAATTTATATCAATTAATTTTTAATTTAAATGGTAATTACTTTAAAACTACTGTTTTTAATTAATTTGCAGAAAGTTTTTGACCCAATATTTGCATGCGCAGAAAGTTTTTGGTTTTATACAAGTCTGTTGCTCACAACTTCAGAAATGCTGATATATGACTCCTGATGAGTGTTCAGAATTCCTAAAATTTAACTGGTTTACTCCTGTTTTCTGCTCTTGTAATGATACCTTTTATTTATTAAATTTTTTTTGCACTTAAAGAAAAGAAAATCAAGCTCTGTTGTCTTAACCTTTTATTATATATGAAATTTCTTCCCATGGTACCTTAAGTTAAAACACATTATTCTTTAAAAATTCTCTAACAATGTCTTGAAAATGCCTGTTATAAAAATTAAAAGATTTGATAAGATTTCTTTGAAATAGATAATCAATGGGGTGGCTATTTTCCCTATGTGTTATTCTACTCCATTTTTATGCATGTATCTATACAGTCCTTTAATAGTGCTGGAATAGTGCTTGAAAAGAGCTTGAATTTTATTTGTTCTCGAGTGTATGAACCATGTTCTAGGCATTACTGTAAAATCAATTGTGACCAATAGATCTTCTTGAGTGCTCCAATATAAATCTTCTCAGAGCACATGGTGACATCCACTAAACAACAATAATCCAAAATATTGACCTATATTATTTTCATCAACAGCTACAATTTCTCCTTTTTGAAATGCATAAAATGTTGTCATATTTGCGACACGCAGTAGTTGTTCTATTAGAAAGAACTTATGAAATATTTCAACTAGAAATAAAGTAACCAACTCACGAAACATTTCAGAAATGTTTGCAATGCTTTTATTTTTTAGAATTTTTTTTTTTAATTTTGCATTTTTTTTTTTTTTTTTTTTTTTTTCAGCGATGTTGGATATTGTTCTCTTTCTACATAATTTTTTGCTTCATATTCAGTCTTCCGTAGGACATTGAAGGTACTTCAGGATCAAATCAGTCTTCATTAGAAATTTTAATGTCATCTACATTTCTAGAGCTATTTCAAATTCACCATAAAGCCGTTAGCAGAACAGGCTGAAAAATGCCCCATTTATATTTTCCCCATCTATTAAACTTCCACTTTCTTCTGGAGGCAGTTTACAAATATCAATACATTCTTCATCAGAATCATCTGATAATTCATAAAAGTATTCAAGTGCGTCTTCTGATGTTCAAAATTGTTTTGAATGAGACATCTCATCTGTATGAGGTATCCTAACTAACTGAAAAACAATTAGAGGGGGTAGTAAAAGGAATAAGAATTCCTTATTTTCTGATATGACATCTCCAATCCTATCTTGGCTCTCAATTTGAGTCATAAACAACGTGTGACTAACAACAAACACATGTCTTTCAGCTGCAGCTATGAGCAATCTGCTTCAGGCAGGAGAATGTGTATGAAAGATGGGGGGGAGGTGTGCAAGGAAATAGAAAGTAGATAAAAGTTGTAAACATCTTTCATTGACACTTACTAAAATTCTTGTATTCGGAATCTTTTTACCAATACTTATATGCACTGTAATCAAAGAACTTTATCATGTTAAAAAATAAACCTTTACACGCCAATGTTCCATTTCTGGAACATGCAGATTTGTTATCTAAAAGGAAGAATAAAAATATTTTTTATTTGTTAGAACTTGTGTTCTACGAATAAAATAATTTTTTTATTACTCTAACTTAGTTATAAAAAACATTTGTTAAATTTTGAATTTTATATGAATTTTTGAATTTTGTGATTTTCTCCCCTACACCCTATTTATTTTATTAACGCAATATCGACACCAAAAAATTAATCCGCACTTCCTTTTTAAATAATAATTTTTATAGAGCAATGCGAATAAAATTGTATTTTTCGCAGAATTTTGAAATTGACGTTCCAGTTATGGAACATTGGCGTGTAAAAGGTTAAAAGTGCTTGCATTTGGCGAGGGAAAATGTTGCTTATCAAATCATGTGACCTGTTTGTCTTTTTGCACCCAATATTTGAGAGTATTTCTCTTTTTTACAGGCTTTTTACTGGGATTCCACTGCTAAATTTGATTTGTCCTTTATAATGTGCATGAGTAGTTTGTAGTTTCATTAGCATTTTTTTTTTTTTTTTTCAGAATAGTCTGAGCTTGCACTCTGAGGAGGCCTTTATTAGTCAGTTGAAAATTCTAATTGTGGCTAAAAATTCATATATATATATATATATATTTTTAATCATATTGTAACAAGTAACCCAGTTGAGTTTAAAAGCTGGTTTTAGTCTCATTTTTAAAATATTTCCTTAAATTTCAAATTAAAATTTTAAAATAAATTATAAGATTTTTTTTTTTTCAGATTTATTTAGGATCTGTCTCATAATTTGTAACTACCAAGAGTTAAACATTCATTGAATAACATTAAGAGACACGCAAAAAGACCTTTCTTATTAATTTTTTAAATAATCTTTAATAAATAAAATCCTTTTTATAAATTGCATAGCAAATTTCCTTCTAAAGAGAGTAGAAGAGATTCAGCTGAATTTCTTTTAATAGACACACTATGTCTTATCTGTTTCTGTTCTGGCAAGCTAAGTTTCAAGTAGCTGAATCATCTGAACAAGGGAACCACTTTTGGTGCTGCTCGCACTTAGTGTCGAGTTGAGACTGGCTGCATTTTGTAGCCCTATACATAAAAGTTAGAGAACCGATAAAATTTCTCTGTTAAAAATCATTTTTTATGCATTTTTTTATACTTTTATTTTTTTATTATTACATTTTTATTTGTTTATTTCACGCCAAAAGTGAGCGAAGTCGCCAAATAGGGCGCTGCAATTTTCCACCAAGGAGTGAATGTACAGTGCATCATGATTGCGATTTGTTTTTTGATAATAATTGACAGCATAAGAAACAAGAATTTGGTTTTTTCCTATGCTGACGATAAATATATAAATAGTAAAATATATTCCTGTAAAAGCTTTCAAGATCATTGAAAACTATTTTTTAATGAAATAAAAAAATAAGCAAACCATTTTCTTTTGAAATCAAATGGAATAAAGTTTCAAATGTTTAAAAGAAATGTCGCTGTATTAAAGGGTCATAAAGTAAATTAATATTTTTACACAATTTAGAAAAATGACTGCATCTAATGAGGTCAGACATTACAATTTCGAGTGCAGTTCCTCTCCTCACACAAGGCAAACATCTATGACATTTGGCTAGGGTTGCCGGAAAGCTTTACGTTTGAAAAAAAAAAGCACCAGAAATGTGAATATAATGTTGCAATTTTTCAAAATGAAATTTGTGGGTTTTTGAAGGAATTTTTAAACTTTTTTCAATATTTTATACTTATTAACTAATTTTTATTTTTTAATGCTTTTCTTTAAAAAACTTTAATGTTAATAGTCCGATAAAGGGTCTCAAAAATGGCATTTTCAGAAAGTTATGCTGCTGTAAAATCAAGAAATATTATTTTAACAGAAAAATTTTATCCATTCTCAAACTTCGTAATAGAGAACTTTAAAATGCACCAGGTCTCAATCCTAGGTGCGAGCAGCACCAAAAGTTTTTCCCTTGTGAGTGCAAGCTGGACCAAGAATAAAACACAACTCTTGTTGACTTCTTTCTGCTGAGCTTGTAACTCAGTTGTAACCAGAGTTTCTGGTGATAACTTGCTCAGTTGCTTTTCAGTGATAAATTATGAAATGTAATTTGTGCACACAAAATTATAATTTTAGTTTTTCAGTTAAATTATTCTTTAATTAGAATCTGCATGATAATTTAAAGATCAAATAATCATATCATATGATAATACATTACTTCCACTATCACACGATTACCAAATGACTTGTAGTGAGTACATTTCTATTATTTTTTAATTATACTATACTATTAAGTATTTCAAATGTTATTGAAATATGAAGAAAGCAAGTTGAAATGTTACATTATTGTGCATTGATTTCATACAGAATTATAACATTGAATACATAAAATTATAAATATGCATTTCTTGCAGGTCTACTTCAATGTTTGAATGCTCGTATTATAGGTATACAGAGAATTAAATGCTTTGATATATTGTGGAACTCCATACCCTTTCCATTTTGCAGGTTAAAAACTTTATCCCCCTTTTTTGGGGGGGAGGGGAGGAGGGGACTGAATCCAACTATGTTTTTAATATAAAGGGAAAAATGTATTAAGACATTTAAAGTTGGACTTATAACATAAGTACTGTTTTTTGCTTTATGTATAAACTATTTTTGTTTACTTGAAATACAGCAAACATGACAGCCTTAGACTTATCTTAACCCCCAATCCCCAAGAAAATAAACATGTTTGTAGAACTTAAAATAAAAAAGATTGTCAGTAATTATGAAAGGATAAAGATTAAACCCTTTTTAAAACTTTTTTAAAATTTAAAGTTTAAAAGTAAAATTAAAAAATAAAAATCCCCAAACTTTATCTAACTTTTGAAATGTTGTAGTCTAAATCTGTTTTACCCCTGTTAACTTGGTTTTCCAACCCAACATTTATTACTTTCATACTTCAAAATTGATCCATCTTTAAGAATAAAAACGCTAAGGTAAATGCAGTTCTCAGTTCTTGTGGTTGGAGCTAAAGCCCAGATTTGCCAAACCCATAAAACATCATAATGCCTGGATTTTTTCTAGCCTATTAAAGGATATCACCTCCTATTTCTTTAGTGTCACACTCTAGTGAAAATATTCCATATTTAAGCAACGAAAAACCTTTGGCTTTTTATGACAATGAGTAACTAAAGTAACTGCCGCCCCTCGGCAGTGCATTTGTGATGCGGGCCACGACATCTCGACCTGGTGTTAAAGACAACCTGTAATAGAAAGGCCCAATAAAACCAGGTCCAAAGAATTCTATCTTCTTTGCTTAGACTCATATTTACTCACCATGAACTGGCCATGACTACCAAAAAACCATGCCGTTAGATGAACCAGCCACGGTTCGCAAGCGCCCCTGCACAGTACCGGTCATCCGGAGCGGTCCGCTATGTTCAACAGCACCCCGTAGTCGCCCCAGAGTCAGAGCACCCTTGATGACTTGTCCCGCATATATTATATATATGTAGGTTTTAAATTTAAGCATCGTTTATTTTCTTTATGACGTGCATGATCAGTAAATTAACTGATGCTCTGATATTTTTATTATCTATGGTTTCAAAGCACGAGGTATGAAAATTCATGATCATGTTTGGATATATTCAAAGATTGGAAAAGAGTCAGTCTATAAAATTATATTGTTCATCAAGCATCGACTTTAGCAGTGCCAAGGGAGGCATTATTAGGCCTAAGTGGCTTATTCAAAGGAAAATAATTCATAGGTCTTGTATCAGAAATGTAATGTTTTAAATAAGCTATCGACTAAGTGAAGTAAATTTATCTGTATAGAATTGTATTAAAGTTTATGTGTTATTATTCCAAGATCTAGTTAGTCAAGTCGTTAATAAATTATCATTTTACAAACAAACACTTCTACAAATTTATATATATGTAAATATATAGTATGTATGTAAGTCGCCTAAATTTGCGACTTTTGTATGGAAATTAAGACAGCAGTTTGAATTTAATTTATAACTCAGGATCCCATGGCTGTCCCAAAATTATATGTTCAGATATTGTAGTAAACAAGTGTAAGAGAAATGTCAAGTTTTGTCAAAAAATTAAAATGTCTGATTTTGAGATATGAAAGATCAAAGGTCAAAATGTTTGACCTTGAAATTAAAAATTTAAAAGGTATGGTCATGTGATATATCATATCAAAGCCCAGTTCAAACACTTTCCAAAGACACAAAAATTAAGTCCATGTGACAATTAGGGAACAAATTATGAGTAAATCTGTATTGCATGAAATGCAAACATTTACGTTTTTTGTCCATCTTTAAAGCTAATTATCTCAGAAACCAAATGACATAGAGGTTTATCATTGGGTATTTATGCATTTCTCTATGAACCTAACAGATCAGCTTAATATCATAAAATTCTAAGGAGGTCAGTTTTTTAGTTCTGTTGATTTAATACGGAATGACCCAATATAAATGATAATTTCTGGAAATGTGATTTCAGTAGTTTTAGTTTGAATAAAATTTTAGCTAAATAGGGGCGTGTAATAAAGGTACTAGGTTAACTACAGGGTTGTACAAAAGTATTCAAGTATGTTTCCATCTATTAGTATAAATTGTTGAAAGAGAAACTTCAACCTGTTATGCATTTTCTTGCTAAACTAAATTTCCCAATTATATAGTATATATCAACCTACAGATCCAATACAGGGCTGTTCAAAAGAATTGGAATACATATTTGGCTATGGACGGTAACTGCTGAAATCGGTTCTTCAAATGTTTTATGAGTTTTCTAAAATGTTTACTTAGTTATCTTCTTTACCTTATTTCCCTAAATAGAGAAGTTTTGTTAAAGCATTCAAGAAATGTTGGAAAGTGTTTCCTCATCTATGCTCAAAGCATGATTTTTTTTATTATTTTAGCTGATAAATGTCACTTATTTTAAAATTTATATGATTTCATATTATCTGAAGATGAGATATGAACTTTACATTAGCAGAATGAATTATTTTGATATTCAAATGAATCATGCCCAACTTTCAAACTTATAAAAAAAAAAAAAAAAAAAAAAAAAAATCATACTACCACAAATTTTGTTTTTTAAAAAAAGGCAGTTTTTATTTTTATAATTAAAGTAGGAAAGAGCTGCATAAAAATAAACTTTTTCTTTTTTACAAAATTTCTGGTAGCAATTGCTTATTTTTATTTTATTTTTTTTTAACTGCTGGTTGGCAGCTATGCTTTTGTGCATGCTCGGATGATTTAAAGTTACCATTTGAATACTACATGGCAGCTAAGTGTGAGTTTATCAGTTCGGTTTTTAAGGGAGGGGGAAATGTTCCTAATTTGTTAGTACAGACAATGTAATTTCTTCTCTTTTTGTAGGGTGATGTGTGGATTTGCATGGAAGTGATGGACACATCCCTGGACAAGTTTTACCCAAAAGTGTACAAATGTGAAGAGACGATCCCCGAGGAAGTACTGGCCAAAATAGCCTTTGCAGTACGTAGGCATGACACTTTTTCTTTTAAATGGCTTCCTTTATTTGTAACAAATGAAAAATGATAATCTTACTTTTAACCACTGCAGAACCCCCTATTCTTTATTCCTTTTTATCAATAACATTCAGTCTTCCTTTTTTTGTACAATAACACTTTACCCTTAAGCTTAAATGTCAGTAGGTTAGAGATCTGCACGGGCCGAAATTTCCAGGCCTGGGCCTAACCCGACTCTTATTTTTTAAAAATTCGGCCCGTCCCAATATAAAAATTAAACATTCGGCCTGGCCCGGTAAAAAAGTTGAGTTCGGCCCAAGCCTGGCCTGTAGAGAAAAAATTTATTGGCCAATCCAGTTTGGTATGACAGCTAAAATTTCGGCACAGCCCGGAAAAATGTTGAAATCTCAGCCCGAATGAATTTCTTCAAAACATTGATTTTTGTATCGATTTGGTTAAAAATGATTTTTGTATCGATTTGGTTAAAAATTTATCTCGTAGGAGTTCTCACCAAAAATATTTATCTTAACTTTTTTTTTTCATGTTCATATACTTCATTTTTACAGAAATGCTGCAGGCTGTGATATTTATTTTTTTAATAAATCTCTATTTCTTGTATGCAAATGTTTCAGTTATCATTAATGTTGTTAATCAATATTCTGTTTATTGAAGTGTTAAAAGTCTGAAAATTGCTATGCAGTAAAATCTAAGATGGAATTGCTTAGAAAAGGAAAAAAAATGCATTATAGACAAGTTCCCTTCTTAGCAAGTGTAAATGTATTATATATTCTTTTTTTACGTATGTAATACGTATGTTTTTTAAGTATGTTAATTTTGCATGGATCAACACGTTTTTCAGTTTAAAATAGGATTCCATCATAGGCAGGTTCTTTTTCACACGTTTTACTGTATTTTAATAAGCGTAGCAATCTATTATTCTTTAAAACTAATAAATTTTAATGTTTAATTGTAGAATAATGGCAATTTAAAAATGTATGCATTTTTTGCAAAAATTTTTGGGCCAGTCTTAATTTTACTCACCTTTGAATGGAGCAGGCCACATCAAAACAATGATTTTCATACGGGCTGGGTCAAAACTAGGACTGAAAATCTAGGGCCGTGAAGACTAGGAATGAAACCAGTCCCGGCTCTGTACAGGAAAAAAAAATAAGGCCTGAACATAGCACAGCCCATAAAGAGTAGTCATTTTTCCTGGCCCAGCCCAAGTGCCGTGAATGAAAATAGGCCCATCCTGCATGCTGACGTAGGCATACTTCATTCTTGTGTCACATGAAAAATCCCTGGATGGAAGTGTTTCAGCAAAGGATACCTGTGTATGAGTGTGGGCCAAAAAAAAATTCAAAAGGAATATTTTTCAGTGGCTATGCTGTTGAAAAGTTGCAAAATGGAAAGGGGGAGGGGAAGCTATGAAATTTATATTATTACTTTCTTCTATCTTTACAAGAAAAAAGTATTGGATTCATGAAATTTTTTTAATTCCGGTGTTCGACGGATTGACACGTTTTGTGGGTCAGAGATTCCAAAAAACATGTTTTTACAAAATGTCTGTCTGTGAGTCTGTCTGTATGTATGTGTGTGACACAAGTTTTGTGGGTGCTCTAGCTCAAGAACTAATGCACGGAATTGAATAAAAATGTATATTCAGGTAGTCCCTGATATAAATGGGTGCTGATTAGTTTTTGGTGTAAATCGCTGAACAGGTGACGCTGCTATTCTGCATTTTTCCCGATTTCCGCAATAGCTGTATCTCAAGAACTAATGCACAGATTTTCATAAAACTTCAGATTCCATTAGTCCTTGACATGAATGGATGATGTTTACGTTTCAGCAGGCGGCGCTGCTATGCTGCATTTTGCAGGATTTACACGATTTCTGCAATAGCTCTATCTCAAGAATTAATGGACACATTTTCATCAAACTTCAGATTCAGTTACTCTTTGATATGAAATGATGCTGACTACGTGTTTTTGTAAATTACCCAATAGGCGGCGCTGCTGTGCTGCATTTTGCACTATTTCCTCAATAACTAATGTAATGTATCTCAAGAACTAATGCATGAATTTTCATCAAACTTCAGATTTAAGTATAACTTGAATAATATTGCGGCTGATTATGTGTTGGTGTAAATCGCTCAACAGGTGGCGCTGCTATGCTGCATTTGTCATGATTTGCACAATAGCTCTATCTCAAGAACTAATGCACGAATTTTCTTCAAACTTCGTATTCAGTTAGACGTTGACATAAGTTGATGAAAATTAGGTTCTGCTGTAAATAAACCAATAGGTGGAGCTGCTATATTGCATTTTGCTGGATTTACGCGATTTCAGCGACAGTCATACCTCAAACTAATGCACGGAATTTCATCTTTTTAAAATTCACATGATGAGCACAGATTGCCATTTAATTTGGCACTGTGATAGCGAATTTTGAAGTATTGACATGTATGAGATAGAAGAAAGTTTTGTGATAGCCACAACATACTAGTTCAATTGCACATCGCCCTTGAAAACTGGCAGAAATCTGTCATTTTAAGTTAATTATTGATGACTATTAAACTTTATAAAATCTGAATGCTATAGCTCAAGTTCTAAAATCAAGATAGATTTGATGGGACAACAGTATTTCAGATTCAGTTAATTCCGGCAAATTTATGTAAAATAGTGTGGAGTATGTGTCTTATTCAATTCTTTCTCTGATTTTTTGCTTCATTCTCTTGGCAGATCCTTTGCTGATGTTTTTGGGATTATAGTGTGACTGCTTCAGAAAATAAGATACTACAAGACTTTAAATTAAACCAGACATGATTGTCAAGAACTAGCACAATTTTTCGCTGGACTAGGGAAAGCAACTACCGAAGCAGTAATTTTGCCGAATACCAAAGTTTTGGTCAAAGTGTATACCGAATATTTGGTATTCGGCAACCGAATATTTGGTATTCGGCAACCGAATACTTAAAAATTTTTAATACACATTTTTTAATATATTAGCTTTTTTAATAAACTTTAATTAAAATTAAATTCTTAATAATTTAATTCAGTTACATTTTTATTCTTAAATCTAATTACACAAAAAAATTTGGCTTCTTTCCACTCACAAATTCATTAACCCATCACTTATTTTTTATTATTTTATCACTAGTCAAGTAAATATCCAAAATACCCTATAAAAATATTAAACTATGCAGGCTATTATGAAGGATACAGATTGTCAGAAAAACAAAAGTTCATTCAAATAAAAAGAAACAATGTTGTCATTAAGCTGATTTACTGATTGTCTAAGTCTAATTATAAACATGTTGAATAGGAATGTTCTCAAATACAAAAGGTATCATATCAATTTGTATGTTTAACTATTTTCTGTCAAATTATTGATACATATTTATATTTTGATTAATATTTTAACATTGTGGTGATGTCGGTGATAACAAATTTGAGTGATTTTAATTTAATGGTTATAAAAGCTATAGATAGGCATATACTTATTTGATGTATTATCTTTAATATACACCTTAGGTATACAGATATGAACTCTGATATACTTATTTGATGTGTATTTTGAAGAAAATACACATTAAAATAAATTTAAATAAAAAAACTAATGTAGAAATAATTAAAATTAAATGATAAGTGAAAGATGCCCATCTTCCCTACTTTTTTTTTTTTTTCTCTATTGTAGACATTTGTTTTGATTTTACCCCTATGTAGGCTATTTTAGGATGGAAAAAGGTTTTTTTTAAATTAAAAATGGCCTTTGACTTGTTTTTTGCAGTGCAGCTGAACTCTGAACTCATGCACTTAATATTGAAACTCATCGTTCAGCCTATTCTACTTCTAAGTAAAAGAGAATTCTTCTACTTCTAAGAAAATACTTATCCACTATCATTCAGGCCGAATACTTAGAAGTATTCGGCTGAAGCCAAATATTTGGTTTATATGCTGAATCACCGAATACCGAATCGACTATTCGGTCAATCCCTAGAAAGGACCCGCAAAAAGCATCAGTGACTCACAAAATGAAAGTTTTCTTTAAGAATGTCTTGATCCCAACTGCAAAATTATTCAACTTATAGCATGACCCAAAATAAGAAACTATGAACGTCATACAACGGGCATTGCAACAAAACATCTCTAAACAAAAATGATTGAATTGTAGCCATCCTTCAGCTTGTTGTTGGATGTTGCAAATGTCCTTGTGTTGCTGACTGTACAAGAACATGGATTTATGGGGTATTGTAAAAATGGGAGCAAGGGGAGTTTGTTATTAAGCTTTATTGTTGAAAAGTCTGAAAATGCATAGGAATTGACTCAAAATAAAGTGACTGAAAAGCTGTGCATGAATTACCTTTTTGAAAAAGAAATGCCCTAAAATTGCTTTGTGCTATTAGAAAGAAGAAAAAAGAAAAAGTGCAAATCTCAGAGTTAGAAAACCATGAGACCAATATTCAATTTATATTAAATCAGATTAAAGTTTAATATTATACATATGGCAGTGTTGAAATTTAAAATTACCTACAATTTTACATTTTATCCAGAATGATTCCCCAACAGCAAGAGATATCGGCTAAATTTTGGCCTGTTACCCCCCTCCCCCCCCCCCCCAAAAAAAAAAAAACTTACAATAAATAAATAAGGCAGTACAATATCTGTTTTATATCATCTTTTAGGGTGAACCTTAATTTTAATTGCAATGTGAAATGCGTGATAAAAATCATTATCAAATCCTTTTCTGTGCTTTTTATCAATCCTATTAGGTCAAACACAGAAAGTAGGTAGATTACATTTGCATTGTCATTTTAATGAACAAATACATATACTCTATTTCCCTCTTTTATTAGAATTTTTCAAACATTTGTGTCTTTTTTGATTGTTTGTTGTTTTCATCCCTGCTTTAATGTAAAGAAGCTAATTGTAGTGTATGAAGTCCTATCAAAATCTGTAATGGCATACTTGCATTCCAGGTCGTGAGTGCACTGCATTATTTGCAGAGTGAGCTCAAAGTGATGCATCGGGATGTCAAGCCTTCCAACATCCTCGTTAGCCGAAGCGGGGCTGTCAAAATATGCGACTTCGGAATATCCGGGCATCTTGTGGACTCAGTGGCCAAAACAATCGACGCCGGTTGCAAACCCTACATGGCGGTAAATTTCTTTACATTTTATCTCATTATTGCATATATGTTTGTCAGCTAAAAGAAAGAAAAAACATTCATATGGGGGGGGGGGGGAGGAAGAGCTATGTTCTCTTTTAGGATTTAAAAAAAAAAAAAACTGTCATTTTATGTGATTCAAGTGCAAATTATGCCAGTAGCGGGATTTTTTTTTTTTCCCCTGTCATTGTTTATACATAGGATTAAAACTCTTCTGATAACGTGTCACTCTCATTAATCTGTGTTATTTTACATCCAATACAATCCATACAAAGTAGGCATTAAACCTTGCTGATTCATTACCACTGGAAATCTAAAACAAATATCATGATGGTTATATGCTAAAATTTGGATAACTCATCCTCCTCTCATCTTGGAGCTTTTATGTAATAGAATCTAATTTACTCTGCATTAAAGTCTTGATAACTCGCTATCCTCTTTGAAAATATTTATACTCGTGAAGCAAAAAAACCTTTAAGTCCTCATTCCTAAATATCTGTTTTTATTCAATTGAATGTCATTAATGGATTATGTATGTGTATTGCAACCTCCATAACATATCTGTATTTTTACACATCCATTATGATCAATATAATGTATGTACCAAAACCTCGATAATGCATTACCCTTATAAATCTGTTTTTATATAAAGAAGTATAATTTATTCTTCATACACAGGATCAGAAAAACTATTTTTTTGTTGTAGCAAACAATGTGTTGCTTTTTTATTGTAGTGTAGTGTGATGATGTACTCGAAAATGTAGACTACAAAATCGACAGCTACTTGTTTTAAAAAGTAGCGACTGCAAATTACTTTTCAAAAGAAGTGACTGCTTTTTAAAAAAAATCTGGAGTGACTCCACTCGACTTTCAGAATTCAAATAGTCTGCTAATAAATGTTGTCTGTCTCAATCTTCCTCTTTGTGTGTCAGCGATAGCTAGCAAAATCGAGCACACCTAGAAGTCTGAAAATTTTGGTAAGGATAGTCCAAGGCAGGTTCCAATGCACCTGAGACTCTGCATTTCAATTTTTTTTTATAATCAACATTATCTTAACTCATGGAACAAAATAACACAGCAGTAAATAATTAATCATCCGAAAATCCATAAAAAATTTCTACCTTTGGTATCACTGTGGGATCATTTTAATTTCAGATGACAAACTTTGATCAGATCTGTATGAAATCATCTGCATCATTCAGGCCCTGATTATCACACGGGCACTCAGGGACCCTGCCCTGGGCACGAAATTTTTCCTAATTTCATCTAAATTTCCATTATAAAAAATCATAATTCTGCTAACATTTTTATTTCTGAAAAATTAAGCTCAACAAATCTAATAGCTCGATAGCATATTAAGGGAAGTTGCAATCATCTGATTTACTTATTATCCGCCAATCAAAACTGCCCGTTTGACCTCCAGTCGCACTCATAATCCTCTCCGTTACCAATCACAGCTGCTGTTTGATGGTTGTTTGATCTCCAATGGTCAATTTGTGACGTCATATGAAACTGCCCGTTCCTTCTTGTCTTAGCTCTATGGTTTTGCTGGGATCCAGATAGATTTTTCCATAGACTTCTAACTTCTAATATAAAGATAGATAAACATACCCAATTTCTCCTCTAAGGATTTTTCACTTTTATCATAATGAGATTGACCATTGACCAATTAGAAACCTGCAATTTTGCGAACTTTTCGCTGTTTGCTTCACACAGAGAAAAGTTTGCAAAAATGCAGGCTTCTGATTGGTCGATCTCGACGCGTTAACAGCGAAATATCTACCTGGATTCCGATCTTTCTGATTAGTGGATTATCTTTTTTACAAAACAGTGGCAACCTCAAGTTATCAACATCTTCTTCTGTGTTGCATTTCGACTGAAGTTTGTTCAATTTTGTATTCTTATTACACGTTCCTACTACCTATTTATGTAGTGTAAGTTTTTAATTTTCTGATGAATTTCATTCATTGAAAACGGAAAAACATTGAAGGTACTGATAAAATTATCATAATCTGAATGATACTACTGACTGACTACTTAATGTATTTTTTTGTTGTTGTTTGAGTAGTTCAAACTAAAACACGATATCCTGTTTCCCAATTTGCAATGACGAAGAATTATTATGAACATCTCTCTGGGGTAAAAAAATGAGAACTTAAAAGAAAAGGAGATGCACAGTTAAAATCTTGTAGAGATTCTATTGAACAGTATGTAAGAAATGATGCTGAGTCGCAATTTTTTTCTACAGAAAAAAAAATTGTAGGGAAGAAAATATAGACATATGTACAGATAAAAAAAAAAAAACAGAGCTACCAACAGGTGAAAATGGAGAAATATCTGCAGATATAAACATAATTACAGATGAAGATGCTGAAATACCTATCAGATTTTGTACTAAGCCAAAAAATGATGTTGCCTTTTCACAACATTCAACATAATTGTGTCCAACAAGATTCAGCAAATCATCTAAACATGGTATATATTCAGCTAAGGGACACAACTCTTTTATTTGAGACTGAAGTCCAGAATATTTCCCCGACATGTTACTTGCATTGTTGTATGACTGTCCTTGACAATTACTAATATCAATATTTAGTTCTTTCAAAAGACAAGTAACATCATTGGTTAGATGACTAACTTGGTGACTATGAACATGTATAAATTTAATAAATAGTTCGACTGGCTCACCTGCAGCATTTACATACCTCAGTACGATAGCTAACTGATCATTATGCATGATGTCTTGAGTAGAGTCTACAATTAGACCAAAATACCAGGCTTTTTTAACATCAGCTATAATGACATCTAAAACTTTTTGTCCCATGATTTCTATTTCTGAAACAAAGCTTGATGCTAAATTATTTACATTACCAGTTCCAGGATTACTATATTTTTCTAAGTGACCAGATATGAATGAGTCAAATAGGCTAAGAAGCTCTAAACAAGCTAGAAAGTGAAGAATTAACAATTTCATCATCGCCAAAAACAGCTAGTCCACAAAGAGCAAGAAATCTAATGCAGGCTACCACGTATCTTAAAACTTTTCTCCAGTATAAGTATTCGGCTTCATACTCTTCAACCAATTTGGAATCAATCGGATCTGCTGCTGATAAATGTTGAGATAGTTCACTGCAGAATTTTCATGTTCCTGCAATCTTTTAGATGTGTTTTTCCAGTAAGAAAATCCCCCTTTGCATAAAGCTTGATTACTTGAAATAAATAACTTGCCCACATAGCAAAAGACAAAGTTCTTACATGGTGAATATATTAGCCACTCTCGCTTGATAATTTTATCAGTTTGTGATCTTCTATAAAAGTTAGATTCATTTAATGAGCGGCTTTTACCCAATATAAGTCTTTGAAAGTTTGAAACTGCAATTTTAGCCATTGTTTGGGACATTATTTTGAATGGTGTTAACAAAACTCTTCAAGCAACAGAAGGAAATATAACCTATCTAATAAAATAGGTCTTTAAACCTGTGTTTGACTCACTGATAAACTTTGTACAGTCAGTGCGAGATAATTTTGAATAATATGAAATGGAAGCATCTAATTTAGTTGAAAAATGCAATGAAGAGAAAAGAAAAATTCCAAACAATAAATTTCTTGATAAAAGTAAAAGTTCATCTGTAGATTTAACAGCTAGAGATACGTTCATATATCAGTGTCCTATGTGATGCATTATTAGCAGAACTTAAGAGAATCTGCATACATACACATAGAAAATAACTTTGGTTTTCTCATCAAAAAATGTTCTGAAGAAGAAATGAAAGAAGTAAAAAAATTTCAAATTTTATATAATTCTGATATTGATGAAGATATTTTTTTCTGATGAATTAAGTCCAGCAGAAAAATTAAAATTTATTACAAGTCAAAACATAGTACATACATTTCCGAGTGTAGATCCTGCTTTTCAGTTATTACTCACATTAACAATATCATTGTGCTAGTGAAAGATCATTTTCTGTCTTGAAACGTATAAAAAACAGGTTACGATCTACAGTTAAACAAGAAAAACTTGCTGCTTTGAGCATTTTATCTATAGAAAGCAGTATAACCGCAGAGTTAGATTTTAAAGATGTCATAAATACTTTTACTTCTAAAACAGCAAGGAAAAAGCCTCTGACAAGTAAATACATTATTTTTACAAATCTGCTGTTATATCACAAAATAACTGTTAATTGTGTGTCAACTGACCACATATTTCTATTATATCTTGAAGTATCATCAGAATTGAGCATAAATTTAATTTGTAATTTAATATTAATGTAAATAACTAAGCAGACAAACGATATCAATACTGTATTTTTCAAACTCATTGATTGTAGTTAAAATTTTGCATTTGGTTTAATATTTACTAATAAAAATCAGTAGTAAGTCCAATTTGTTGCATTAATGTTAAATATGGAAGTAAAATTTTGTATTTTCACAAATTCTAGCATTCACAGCAAGGATGTTTTTGGCCTCTAAACATTCAAATTGATGAAGTTATTTATTACCACTAAAAATTAGATGGTTTTCCTTTAAAAAAAAATTATTTTTTTTATTTCTCTGTACTTTCAGAAGAAAATTAAAGGTTCATAATTATGTTTGAAAAAGTTGTTTTT
This sequence comes from Maratus speciosus, assembly GCA_963932465.1. Lineage (NCBI taxonomy): Eukaryota > Metazoa > Arthropoda > Arachnida > Araneae > Salticidae > Maratus > Maratus speciosus. The sequence goes on along the minus strand of CAWVRF010000002.1, from coordinate 3,816,619 downwards.
TAATACTTTTATAATTTTGTTTGCATTCAGTATCAGTTTGGTTTTATCATTTAATATCAATAACATCATTAATAAGTAGACTTCTTATCATTATCTTCTGGTAATTGATGTACTTTATTTATCAAGTCATTTAATTTTATTATATTGAACATTTATTCGATAAGTGACATAATTTAAAAAATATGATAATTGAGACATTAATACGATGAAATGACAAAAATTATCTCAATCTATAGTTAAAAGTAGGGTTTGTCTGAAACAGGAATTTTGCTGAATACCAAATATTCTGTCAGTCTATTCGTTATTCGTCATATATTGAACTTTATAGACTATTATTAAGGATAAGGATTGTCAGAAAAGCAAAAGTCCACTCAAATAAAAAGAAACTGAATGTTATCATAAGCTGATTTACTGATTGTCTATGTCTAATCATAAACACATGGAATAGAAATGTTCTCAGTTACAAAAAGCAACATATCAATTTGTACATTTAACTATTTTATGGCAAATTATTGCTTTATATTGTAATTATTTGAGTAATGATGATAAAAAAAATAGCAATTTTAATTGGTATAAAAGCTATAGGATACACTTACCATAAGGATATACTTATTTAATGTGTGTATATTAAAGAAAATAAATTTAAATTAAAAAAATCTGATATAGAAGTAATTAAAATTAAAAGATGAGACAAAGATACCTCATCTTCCTTACTTATTTTTCTCATATTACTTATCTTTCTGTAGACAGTTGTTTTGATTTTATCGATACATAGATTATTTTAAGAAAGAAAAAGGTTCACTCTCTTATAATGTTTACTTTCTGAAGCCAGGCAGATTTATGAACAGAAAAAAAAAAAGATTACAACCAGATATGTCCGAAAAACTCTTATTTTTACAGCATAATTTTACATACCAAATCAACTCAGTATTTGGTCAATTCCTAATTAAAAGAACATTTCAATAAATAGAAAAATATTTCATTTTTGTTCCTGGAACAGTTTTTTAATTTAACTGTACATATAACGATATCGAATTTTTAGCAATTTTGGATGACCCCCCCTCCCCCTCTCTCTTTATGATATACTTATCATTCTTTGACTCCCTCCTTCCTCTAATGATATCTTTATCAGCATCTAAAAAATCTTTTTATTTTTACAATTTCTTAACTTTTAGAATCAGTATAAGTCAACCATTTTAAAGGGGCACGAAAAGTTAAGTGGCCTGGGCACAAAAACTTATTAGTTGGGCTGTGGTATCATTATAAAAAAAAAAAAACGATCCAGATCAGATATTAAGCTCGACTGTGCAAATGCATCATCCATATCACTTAGTCATTTCTAATTTGGTTGTTGCACTTTATCCTCCTCGGTTCTGAAGTGTGATACTTCCGAACCGAGGAAGATATAAACTAAACTATTTGATTTTTTTTACGTTTTTACTTTACTTCTATATAGCTGAGTGGGATCAAAACCAATAAATGGCTGCACGGATGCTTATTTACTCGTAAAATAAGTCTTATTATCATCTTAGTTTGCAAAATACATTCCAGTCGGTGTGTCCAAGAAAGTAAGAAATTTTCATAATTAACTTTAAAAAAAAATTGAGGATTTGTAGATCGTTCAATTAATTAAAGGGCTTCAATTTGTTACTGCGTAATTTAGGTTGTTGACCATTAAATTGATATTTTAAAGGGGTTAGTCATTTTAGATTCGTATTTGGGAACCTAAATGACCAGTCCTCTAAAAATTCCTTTTCAGGAAAAGGTCTTTGTGAAAAATCAATAAATGTGCCTCGATAAAATAGTTATTACTAAAAGGACTCATGTGTTACAATTAATAAAAATAAGAACAGCTAATCAGTGTATACAATATATTAAAAAATCTTCAATTAAAATAACATACTACTCACAGTAATAAAATACAAATATATTCCAACAGTTTCGAACAATAAAAAAACTGGTTCATCATCAGGTAAATATCCAGGAGGAACCAACACGTTATCATGGAAGACGGTAGTATTCCAGTGACGCAGCTTTAAGCCTAAAATCGTAAGAATAACAGAACTCATATATACACCTAACGCGAGATCAAAAGAAATGCAAAAAGCCACCACTTCATAACTCAGCAAATATAGGGCATACTGTTCTGATTTTTTAAAAACAGTCTTATATCTGCAGTCTTATGCTATTCTGAAATTTTTACATGTCTACTTGCAGTATATTTTGAGATCTTGAAACCTATTTTTAAAGTACTTGCGATGGATAAAGTTCCTAATTTCCATTTCTGGAAAATGACCCAGGCGATTTTCTTTTAAATTGATACATAATATGAATTTGTTTTAGATGAAGGGAATGAGATAATACTTGTGTCCAGGAAAACTCTTGTTTTTTATATAATTCGCATTTTTTTTTCTCAAAAATGACCTGCACGATTTTATTAAAATTAATATATAATATAAATCTGTTTGAGATAAAGCGAATGACATAACACTTATTTGCAGAAAAACTGTTGTTTATTATCTAATCAATATGAAAAATGAGACTATATTTTTTCGCCATTTTATTAGAATTTACCTCAGATGCACAAGAAGTTATTAATGTATTCCTGCGCATGCTTTCTTTTTATTCACTTTTGGGAACAGCTAGCTATCCAAACAATAGCTGAACGGTTAAGAGCGCTGCTCTCATACACGTGGTATCTCGGGTTCAATCTACAATGATGCCTTTTGATATGAGTTCTTTTGTAATTTTTTACTGCCAATTAGACAGGGTTATTTGGTTTAAATCATGCTGGTTTAAACCTCACAACTCAACAAGCGTTACTCAACAAGCGCAAAATGCTTTGACGCATTTACAAATTCATTTTTTAACAGAAACATAAAATTGGAAGGCCTGACTGGAAGCGATTTGGAATCTAATTGTGTTTTCCATTTTTGATAAGTAAATTACCTATTGAGTTATAAGCAATTTTGATCATGCGACAAAGATGTTTTTAACCTTCCTTGAGTAGTTATTTTTCTTTCGCATGGAAATTCGGTTCAAAATGCGAAATTTGACACTATTTTCTGAAAGATCTATTGCGTTTGAGAAAGAAAAAAAAAAAAAAACAGGAAAACACAGTTCCATTACATAGTTTCTGAACATCAGCATTTGCTAGTTTCATGCATTTCCGAACAAAAATAAATTAAAACTTGTGTCATAAAGTTGTCCCTTCGGATTTTAGAACAGCCTTAAGAATAAAAAAGAAACTCAAGATATGAAGTCAAATAAGAGGACATTGGAAAATTGGGTGCTAGCGAAGCACCTGTTAACTTTTAACTAAAATATGCAATAAGATATTTAAATCGTCTATTGCATAATCGAATCCACTATTTAGATCTGACAAAATAAATGGGTAAAAGTCGAGATAAGGTTCACATGAGGACATAACCAGGGGCGTCGCCATGGGGGTATGGGGGGGAGCTTCCCCCCCCTCCCAAATATATGTGAAGTTGGGAAATTTGAGCTTAGAGTTGGGAAATTCTAGATTTTTGAGACATTTTCTTTTTTTAAAAGTAATAGTAAAAGAATTACGAAATTTGTATTGTTTTGGTGATTATTTTGAGTACTGCAACAGTAAACAAGTTAAATTATCAAAAGAAATCAGCCACATTCAATCTATCATTGTATTTTTCAGTCCTACAAAAATATTGTACATCTACCAGACCTAAATTTCTCTACTCCTGTCTATCAATAACTGACTAACCAGTTCCTTTATTTCCTCCAAAACTTTGTTCCTTTCTCAAAAATTTCACCCTACCTCCCCTTCTCCTCCCAAAAGAGAATCCAGCTATTTTAATCCAAACGGATTGCAGCTTCTTTTGAAAATTGGAGATCACTTGTAGCACAACAGAAAGGAATGTAGTAACTTACTTGAAACACAGCTATGGGCAAGAAGATTTGATGAGTTTTCACAACTTTTATGACTAATTTTGCGATTTTTGGACAATATTATACCCATTCTTGTGATTTTTTTTTTGCCGCAAAAATTAGTTAACCCTTTGCTGTCAATTAAAAAGCGTTATATGAGCAAATGCGGATATAAGAAGTCATTAGTTTAGATAAATTTGTCACATTTTACTTTTATTTGTGTGCAGAAATATATATCAGTCCTGTTCGTTTATATTCATATGCGTTTATAAAATTTTAAACCAAAAGTCCAGTGTTCTGTGTTTAAAGCTGTTCTAAAAAGTTACTATAAATCTCAACACGAAGAAACCCTTCATAATAGGAAAAGAGTTTTTGTGCCAGATTTTGGAGCATCTAAAAATTCATTTGAGGATGAAAAAGGTAAAAAATGGGCGATTTTAATTTGGAACAGAAATATGACCATGAAAGCAGTCCATCAACTGAAGAAAAAATCGACATGCACTGTAACACTGACACGTTGCACTTGAATAAAATTTTGAAGAAATAAAGATTTCCTTACAGCCAAGCTCACAAACAATTATGAATATTAGGATGTGACTGGAGAAGCTGAGTTCCGAAAGCACCGTAGGAAAACGGTTTCACCAAAGGTAATAAATAAAAATAATAGCATAGCAATGGACATTGATACACATAAGTTTTACAGTAAAGAATTATAATAAATACAAGAAAATTTCGGGAGTTTAGTAATGGGCTTAAATGACAATGTTCCCTATATCAAGAGATATTGTAGCAATGCATTCCATATTTAAATTATAATTGTGCAAGGGAAAAGTTAATAATGTTTCCACCTGGATATGAGAAACCAGATGTACATGACTTGCAGAGTCAAATAGAAATAAACCAAATCCCAACTCACTTAACAAACCTTTTAATCATGCCATGAAATTTAAAGACTATTTAGGTCACGCCATCAAATTATATACTCGTACCTTAACATTCACAGCAGCTTATCTTTATGGCGTTGCATCTAATGAAAGAATCTTTAGTCAAATAAAAATTTAAAAAATATATATTGCGAGCTACAATGAGGGATGACAGACTTGACAGACTAATGCTTTTAAAATATGAAAGTGAAATAGGGAATTTTATTAAACTAAGCGATATTATTAACATGTGGGCTTCTTTGAAGACCACAAGAATTAATATTAAGTGAAAACTAGTCGGATGTGCCAATCCCAAAATTTTCTTCAACTCCATACATGTTAATGCCTCAAAATTTGCAATCACAGTGCCTAAATTAAATGACAATTCTTTGCCTATAATAACAAACTCTAAAGGTATAGATTTGTTGAATTGTGTGCATTTAAAAAGGAGATATAAGATAGCATTTTTCAAACAAATCATTGAATTTTGGCACCCAGCCTTTTAGATGTCTGCAACCAAAATTCCTTACTCAAAGTGCACAAAAGCGATAGCTTTGGACAGTATAGACCCAAGCCTAATAAGGATCTATTTATGTGGAAGTGCTACTTATGTGGGATATGAAGTTTGGCTAAATTCCGTGCATTAGTTTTTGAGATACAGCTATCGCAAAATCGTGAAAAATGTTGCATAGCAGCGCCACCTGTTATATGATATACATAAAAAGCTAATCTGCATCAAATTATGTCAAGGTTTAACAGAATATGACGTTTGATCAAATTCCGTGCAATAGTTTTTGAGATATAATTATCGCTAAAATCATGTAAATCGTGAAAAATGCTGCATAACACTGCCACCTGTTGGACGATTATCACCAAAAGCAAATCAGCACCAATTTTTATCAAGGTACAGTCAAACCTCGTTAACACGAACTGTTTCCAGTTGCCTCGTCCAGTTGTATGTAATGTAGTTAAGTTCCGATAACACGATCTACTTTTAATACGAATAAAAAAAGTTTCCCCTTGAGTGTTCGCATTAACGAGGTTCGACTGTATAAGTGAATCTCTAAAGTTTTATTAAATTTCGTGCATTAGTTCTTGTGTTAGAGTGCCCACAAAATTTGTATCGCATATAGACAGATAGATATTTTCTAAAAACAGTCGAATCGTGTTCAGGACTTACTAAAACGTATAAATCAGTCTAAAACCGGAAGTCGAATTTTATCACGAATCCAATACTTTCTTCTTGTAAAGATAGAAGAAAGTAAAAAGCATATTTATTTTTTTAGTAAACAAACCCATAATTAGAATTTTTATGTTTTCAGTTTCAGAATTTTTCTTTGGAAAGGAATTTTTTATGCAAAAGTATCATAATTATTACACACGTTGTGCATATCATTTTAGTTGAAAATTGGAGCAATTTGTTTCAAGTTGGGAAATTTTCGAATTCTCTCTCCCCCCCCCCGAGAAAATATCTGTGGCTACGCCCCTGGATATAACTGAAAAAAGTCTCATAAAAATGCCTAGAAATATATATTATTAATTTTTAGTTTAGACATATAAAAGTAATACATATTATAAAATAGCTTAGAAAAAATCCTGTGTATTAAGTCTGATAGCTGTTTAAATGTTTTAGTGAATGACAATTTTATAAATCTACTTTCCATTTAAAGATCAATGTTTTCAGTAGTATAAAAAGCTGGTAAATAGGTATTTCTGTTTATTTTACTGTTGCCTTTTTTTTTTTTTTTTTTTTTTTTTTTTTTCTTTAAACATGGCAGTTTCTGAGAAATGGTGTCAAATGACAATACACAATACTTCTTGAAACGTGTAAAGACACTACTGCTAAATTCAAATCATTCCAGGAATTCTTTATAAAAAGCTTTACTTTCAATAAAAGATAATAATTGTTCATGTAGTGTTCTAACAGAAAAATTATATCTCAGGTTGCAAATATTTCAAAGAAATAATTTTGAATAGCCATGGAAAAGGGTATTATATTAATGAAACTACACCATATATTTATTTATAGTACTAGTAATTATTTAATAAGATAAAAAAATAGTGTTACTTTCAAATATTTATATTATTCTTGCATCTGTATTAAGCAAAAATGTTATTTTATGTTTTGGAGCATTTTAATTTTAGAAATGTAAATTCAGCCAAATAACTAAAATTTTCTTCGAAATTTTTTATTTGTGATATAAGACTGGTATAAATAAAAATATTTTCTAAGCAAAATTTTACAAAATATTCATAACAAATTTAGCAGTTAATTTTATTTGTTTACAATTCTTTTGTTGCCACTTTACAAAAAAAAATATATATATAATTACTTTAAAATGCATAAGTATCGTCTGCATGATTCACATAATAAGAATAAATTGTGTATTTGAATTCTTAACACTGAAAAATTCTTTTATAATTGAATGTAAATAATTGAATTTTCACAAATTTTAATTCATTAAAAATGCTGTAATTTTTATATCAAAGGGTATTTAAAAAATTTCATAAAAGAAATCTTAACGCCATGATTTATTTTTTCTTCTGAAAATAGACGTGTTTCATTTTTTATTTGCAAAAATGTGTCCATAATGGAAAAATATGTAAAATAAATGAAAATAAAAAAATTTTTGACATTTATTCTTAAAAAAAAGTATTGTGTAAATCTACAGATCATAATTTATTTTTGTTTAATTTCAAGTCAAAATACTAAATAGTTTTTTTGTAAAGTTTATGACAAAATGTAATTTTTGCAGCCTAGTAGAGGATTCGCTTCGCTCATCCTAACAAAAAGATAAAGCGTGGATGCATAGGTTTATTGTATATTTGATTAAAAAGCGAAATGGAAATGGTTAGAAGAAAAGGAGTGGTATACATTTTAAAAGCAATGTTAAAAACTCCAGAATAAGCAAAAGTTTTGCAGACTAGTTTCGATAGCGTTTAGCGTACCGTCCTTACTGAGGACAGCACGCTAAACGCTACTGAAACTAGTCTGCGAAATTTTTGTTTATTCTGGTGTTTTTAGCGTTGCTTTTAAAATGTACATCATTCTGCGCCATGTAGCATCTTAATAATTAAAAGGAGTGGTATTTCACATGTAACCTAAAAAGGTATGCTTTGTTCTATTAAATTGTATTTTATAGGTATTAAATTACTATTTCTTTGTCCCATGTTTTTCCCCAAGTGGATGACGTTATGTTAAAATACAATGATTAGAGATGACTCAAATTTGTTAGCAGATATTTTTATCCTTAATTTTTCTTTTGAGGTTTAAACCTGATTATGAAAAATATTAGACTAAAGTGTGAAATCCTCGCCACTGGTATTAGCATTATTCTTCATTTTATGTATTGACTGTTTTCTCTGTATTCACTGTATCCCTTTACTTCGTTGCAGCCAGAACGCATTGATCCAAAAGACACAAATATAAAGGAGGGCTATGACATCCGATCCGATGTTTGGAGCTTAGGAATTACAATGGTAAGTGTCACTCGGAAGTAGATGCTTTCTTTTTCTTAGCAACACCTATTTTACTGGCTTCAAAGATGACTCTTGTATGTAGGGTCAGATGAACAACTCTCCTACAATATTTGTAGTCACACTGCTTACCATGTTGTTAAATAAATGTATCTGTATGATAGAGGCTTAAAAGATTTAAACATCTTCTGAAGAAAAAAAAAAAATTAAGTTTATTAAAACTGTAGCATATATCAGAAAAACCTCATGTAGAATAAACATCACTGGCACATATAAACCATTTGTAATTCATAAACACTTGTAAGTACACAAAGATATAGACAAATTCATACTGCATATGACACTAAAATAAGTAGACACTTGCTACTAAAACTAAACATCTCTTAAAAACAGCTCTCTAATACTACTCACATGTTGAACTGATTAGCAAAGGCAACTTTCCAAATATATATTGCAAACACGGTAGATAAATTTGAATTATAAATGTTGCCAAAATAAGTAAATAAAGTTTTCAATAAGTAGGACTGGAACAAAATGACATCACTGGAAACCAATCAGAAAATAAAAAGGTTAACTTAAAAATAACAGGAAATTAACTTCACCTCCAACCATCCAACCGCATGCTGAAAATGTAAACAAGCATGCACAGTTGCTGTAAGTATTGTACTATTGAATTTAAACTTTAAAAAGAATTAACTATAAGATATAAGTACTATTTAAGATACAAATTAAACTTTAAACAGAAGTAAACGTTTATATGGTGGTGGCTACTAAAAAAAATATTTTTTTTTTTATACGTAAACACCATGCAGAAGAGCTGGGAAAAACAAAAATATAACTTTAACCCTACATTGTACGGATCCATGGTGCTCTGCTCTCAGGGCCGGCCCAAGGCGTGTGTCAAGTGTGCCACCGCACAGGGTGCCAAGCCGGAGGGGTGCCAAACAGACGAAAGGGCGCCTATAAGAGCACCGATAAAAATTATTTTATATTCTGCATTTTTTTTTTTTCTTTTACATTTTCTAAAGCTAGACATGGGCCAGCTAGAGAAAGGATTATTCGTTCTGTTTAAAAAGGAATTCAAGGGTGCAAGATTTTCACATGCAGACATCTGCTTCTGTTCTCAGGGTGGTCAGCGACCTGGAAAACATGGAAATATCAGGGAATTGGGTTGACCTGGAAAAATCATGGAAATCTCAGGGAAATTCAAACTAAACCTGGAAATTGATTGATTGAAACAAATACTAATTTCCATTACAATTGCGGTAATCTGGAAAGAAGAGATTAATCTCGGCTTTCGGGTTCAATTCGTACCTGAAACCAGCTTGGACTCTCTTTTTATCCAGTCTTTGAGCTTTGCGCTCAGGGTCATAATAAAAATTTTATTTGCAGGGGTGTAAAAATCTAGGGGCCAGTAGGCAATCTCTCATCACTAAATTTTATTCGTTATTTTTTGTCTAATATTTCATCTTAAATTTTTTGTAAGAAACTCTCGCTGTTTGAGAAACAAGAATGTAGCCTGAGTTTCTAAAAGTGTTTTGCATTCCTTTAAAAACTGAAAGTAAACTGAATTGTTATTAATCTGTACTCATATTATAAAAAAGTAAAGTTTGTGTGTTTATTTATAGAGGGTAATATCTGGAATTACCGGACCAATTTTAAAAGTAATGATGGCAAAATGGTAGTGTGATAGTCCCTATTCCAACATAAACTATATTTTACATCTGTGCCACTATCCCCAAGGGGGTGCAGAAGCAAAAAACGTTCTAAAAATGCAATTTTTGTGTTACTGAAAGCCCTAAAAACTTGAAATTTGGTATGGGAGTTATAAGATATAAATTATGTCTAAGAACAATTCCTAAAAAAATTTGAAATTTAAAAAAGGTGAAAATGCGCGAAAAGTATTCTAAAAAATTCTAAATTGCAATTTCTATGCTATCTCAAGGAATACGAAACCCATTTAAAAAATAAAGGTTACAAATTGATGGGGCCAGTCCTTATTCCAAACGTAGGCTATGTTTTATGCCAGTGCCACTACCACCTGGGGTTGGAAGACCAAAAACCATTGAAGGAGCTAGTAACTTGATATGTGGCATGGTAGTTACTGATAAGGTGCAAATTCCCTCTAAGAACAATAGAAAAAAATTTGAAATTTAAAAAGGATGGAAATGCATGAAAAGCATTCTAAAAAGTTCCAAATTACCATTTCTATACAATATCAGAAAATACCAAACTGATTTCAAAAATAATGGTTGATGGCGACAGTTCCTGCTCCAACATAGGCTATATTTTATGTCGATGCCACTACCACCTCGGGGTTTCAGAAGCTAAAAATATGTATGTTCCAAATTGTGATTTTTGTGATATTGAAGGGGCTAGCAACTTGAAATTTATCATGGTACTTATAAAAAAAAATTCTAAATTTTAAAAGAGGTTAAAATGCGTGAAAAGCATTCTAAAAACATTTTTAATTATAATATCTAGGCAATTGTTAGAAATAAAAACTTGAAGTTTGGTGTGGTAGATATTTATAAGATGTAAATTCTCTCTAAAAATAGTTTCTAAAAAATTCTAAATTTAAAAAGGTGAAAAGAGCGAAAAGCGTTCAAAAACATGTTCTAAATTAAGATTTTTATAAAATCTCAGAAAATAGCCAAACTGATTTCAAAAGTAATGATTGCAAATTGATGGTGACAGTCTCTGTTAAAGCATAGGCTATATTTTATATCATCAGTGCCACTACATTATGAGTTTGCAGAAGCAAAAAATTTCTAAATTGCGATTTTTGTAACACCGAAGGGGCTAGAAAGATTAAGGTAGTGACTTATAAGATATCATTGCTCTCTAAGGCCAGAAAAAAAAAAAAAAAAAAAAGATGTGTGAAAATGCTTTCTAAATGTGCTTTCTAAATGTGCAAAAAGCTTTCTAAAACATTCTAAATTGAGATTAAAACATTCTAAATTGTTATTTCTATGCAAGTGTTAAAGATATAAACTTGAAATTTGGCGTGGTAGATACATATAAGATATAAATGATCTCAAAAACAGTTACTAAGAATTTTGAAATTTAAAAGGGTGAAATGAGCACTTGAAGACTTCTTAAATTATGACTTCTGTGGAATCACAGGAAATATAGTAAACTGATTTTAAAAGTAATAGTGAAAAATTGATGGTGACAGTCTCTGATTCAACATAGGTTGTATTTTTTTGTCAGTATCACTACCAAAGGGGGTTTCAGGACGAAAAACATTCAAAATTACAATTTTAGTTATACTGAAGGGGCTAGAAACTTGAAATTTGGCCAGGTAGTTAATTTTAAGATGTAAGTGCTCTCTAACAACTGTTTCTAAAAATTTTAAATGTGAAAAACGTCCTAAAAATTTTCTAAATTTCTATTTTTATTTCTATTTGGAATTGTCAAAGACAAAATCTTGAAACTTGGTATAGTAGTTACTTATATGGTGTAAATGCCTTCTAAGATCAGTTTAAAAAAATAGAAATTTAAAAGTAGAAAATAAGTGAAACATTCTAAAAATGCTTTAAATTACGATTTCCATGGAATTGTTAATGATAGAAACTTAAAGTTTGACATGATAGATATAAAATGTAAATGCTCTCTAAGAACAGTTTCTAAAAGATTCAAAATTTAAAGTGGTAAAATGAACAAAAAATCTTTTAAAAACTTTCTAAGTTACTATTTCTATGTAATCTCGGGAAATACCAAACCAATTTCAAAATGTATATTGGCAAATTCATGGTGACAACCCATGTTCCAACATATGCTATATGTTATGTTGGTGCCACTACCACCTGAGGGGTGTTAGACCATTAGACTAGAATCTTGAAATATGGAATGAAAGTTATTTTTAACACTTTGAGATCTGAGCTATTTCAACTGCATATCTCACTCTGGACTGAGAGTACAGTAGAACCCTGGTTATCCGAAAATCGACTTAACTGAAATATCTTAAAATTCCTCAAAGTCCTTTTTAAATGTGAAAAATTTTATTGTCAACACTATTGTGACCGATGTCGAATGACACCTTTCAACATATTTTTATTTAAGATTACTACTTTATTTGTAAGTATTAGATCAAAACAACTCCGAATCATTTTTAGTACATTGAAAAGCTGTTTTAATACTTATCTTTTAAAATTAGAAGCAAACTAAGTAAAAATCAAAACTTTGAAAGGTGTTATTGGACACTGGTAGAAATAGTGTTAAAAAAGCATGTTCTTTATGAAAGTAATAAACAGAGTCAACTTGTTTATTTTTTCCATTGCGTAATTTCGGGCACTTTATTAGACACGTACGACACTTCATTTTTTTACAAAATATGTTTTCTTTTGTTTTTTAACTTTGCATCATTTCAATGCTACTTTATCACACCACCTTTTAAATAACACATCTGATGCTGTTGCATCTTCTTGAACTTCAACATATCGATCACAGCTTTTCATCAAACAAGTTTTCACCATAAGCCTCCTGGTTATTTGAAAATTCCTATGGAACCCCAGTTAACCGAAAATGCTTTGGTCCCATGCTTTTCGGATAACCGGGGTTTTACAGTATTTGGTACTTTTCATGATTTTTTTTTTTTAAGTTGGAAGATATGTATTTTAATATATTTTATTCATAATGAAGGAACTACTTAAATGTACTTTAATGTGTAACTAATTAACATTTAACAAGAAATTATTAAAAAAGAATGTTTTGTATTTAAAAAAAAAGTTTCCTATAAGAAATAATTTTTTAACATAAAATTTCATATAGACTTGAACAAAAACTTACCCAAATGTTGTACAAATATTTGAAAATAGATTTTATTTGCATATGAACATTATTGGGTATAATTTGCTTTTGTGTGGTACATTTCAAAACACAGATTTGCACAAAGAGCAACACCACAAAATCCACAATAAGTTTGAGTTTAGCTCTGATCCTAAATATTTTCATATACTTTCTCCTGTTTAGTGCTGCAATCTCTATTTTTTTTTTCCAAAATAGAAAAGTCGTAGATAATATCTGAAAAGACCGCAAACGTATGTAGTTGGTAATTTTATAGCTCAGAGCAAGCTCAAAAGCTGACAAAAGAGACACTCTCGGGCTTAGTTCGCTTCACCGAAAACGGCAACTCGTGTGACTCTCGGGATTAGACCTCAAAGTGTTATCAAAATCTCAAATAAAAACTGAAATGAGCATAAAAGCTTCAAAATACATTCTAAATATCTTTTATTTAGAATTAGTTTGAGTTCTTATTAAATCTAATTTTTACCTAATGCAGTGTAATAATGAAGTTTAATCAAACTGTGGCTTAATTAGTAATTTTTTAATTATTACTAACAGTATAATTTTTTCTAATAAAAATAGGCATACAGATACTACTATCCTATTTCAACTATTATGTGAGCAAAGCTGTGGGTTTTGCTAAAGTGACATAAAGAAAAATATTCTATCTGATTTTGAAGCCTTTGCATGGTCAGTGTTAAAAACATACAGAAGCCGTGAAATATCTTTTATTGTTTCTCTCTCTCTTTTTCTGTTTGAAGTCCCTTGTTTATTGGAAAACAAAATTAGTCTTTCTGTCATAGTTGTATTGATATTTTATAAGAATGAAAATTGTATCTTTTACAGATTTTTGCCAGTGGTTGGATATAAAAAAACAAATTAGCTATTTTAAACAGATTTTCAGGAATATGAAAATCGAGGTAATGAAAATATTAATCTTGAAACAATTTTAAAATGATTTTAACAAATTCCTGCTGTGTACTTTCGGTATCGGTCTCAGCCAATTAAAAAGCAAAAAGTCTGAACTTATCTCTAGGATGAAAATGAATGGTTGTATTTTCCTTGTACAAATCTGTAATTGACGAAACTTGATATGCGAGTCATTCTCAGATAATGGGAAATTTTATGTCCTTGTCTAAAAAATGTGAATTAATCAAGTCAACTAGGAATGTTTGAATTTTTTGTGAACATTTCTGTTCAATTACTCATTATATTATGCACTTTAAATATGGAAAAAAAAAAATCAATATCTAAAAAAGTTGTAAACAAAAGCTTGTCCCAAATTTCAAATTTATTAATTGAAACCCTTGTTTTTTAGATTTGGAAAGCTTTAGAACAAATGGCAGTGATTATGTGGGTATATTTCCCATCTCTATTTTTTACACATTTGACACTTTAGACAAAACAGAAAACATATCAATTAATTATCCGGTAATTGTCTATCCATCTTGACTACCCTTTATCCTTATTTGAAGTTTGTCCCTATTGTCATTACAAGGATGCACAGTTATTTTCCATTAGACTCCCTACTAGATTTCATTTTGAAACGACTCAACAGCATTCTCACATTGTACAGTACCACAAGTTCTAACAGGTAGTAATGTCTATTTTTGATTAACTATGCAAGAAATTGTGATTTTTTTTTTTTTTAATATAAACTTACTAAGTAATGACTATATGTATTAGAGTAATGATGTAAATGAAATTATCTATGAAAATTTCATTATTTTAACGCTAACCTGGAAATTTGAAGCTAACCTGGAAAAATTATGGAAATATCAGGGAATTTTAAGATAAGAGATTTCTGACCACCCTGGTTCTTTATCTGAATGGAATTACCTTTAAGCTACTGAGAAAAGAAACAGAATAACGAACCACAGGAACCACCTGATTCAAATATGCTTCCCTTGCAAGATGCTAATTAATTTTGACTTTGACAGATTCATGGTGAATTCTATCACTTCCGGCTATTTAACAGCCTACTTCAGTCACGCGAAAAGACCCGTTTGCTAATGCTATTCCTATGGAAGAAATTTATAAAGATA
Source organism: Maratus speciosus (assembly GCA_963932465.1). Taxonomy (NCBI): domain Eukaryota; kingdom Metazoa; phylum Arthropoda; class Arachnida; order Araneae; family Salticidae; genus Maratus; species Maratus speciosus. The sequence goes on along the minus strand of CAWVRF010000002.1, from coordinate 3,801,477 downwards.
TCTCGGTCGCATTTCAATATTTTTAGATGATTTTTTTTTTTTTTTTGCAGTGGCTAGCTGAGGTCGATCTGTATGCAGTCCGTTTATTTTTTCGATGTTCATTGGGGATTTTTTTCAAGAAGATGCTTTCATTTTAGGAACTGGTTCTGAAAATGAAAGTGTCCTGATTAAAAATACCTGTAAACGAAATTGAAAAAGTAGAAAATGTCCTGCACACAGAGCGACCTCAGCTAGCACTGCAAAAAAAATCATCTAAAAATAGTGAAATGCGACCGAGATATCTTTATATATTTCTTTCATAGGAATAGCATTAGCGAACGGGTCTTTTCGCGTGACTGAAGTAGGACCTTAAGCGCATTATTCTAGAGTCCTCTTATCCCACAGGGAATCTGGGACTATCCCCCCCCCACACACACACACACACACACAGATGACCAGGAAAAAGAAACCGTTAGTAGCTTAAAGGGGCAGAAATTTAAAAATGAAAAACAGATGGCTTTGAAAAAGTTTTTTTTTCTAGCAGTGTCTTCTGTATAGCTGCCAACTTTTATGCTTTCTTCGTACCACTAAAATTTTACAAAAAATATTTTCTTATTTAATCGTCGAAATCTCATGATTAAAAAAGGCGAAAATGTCTATTAAATTTTAGTGGTAGCAAAAAAGCGTAAAAGTTGGCTTCTATGCTTCTGGATGTGAGCTCATCTTCTTCTGCCTATAGTCAATAGCGTTAGTATCGGAAATTTTGCCGAAAATAAAAAATGAAAAAAGGGCATGTAACCAAAAATATATAGGTAAATAATTCTTATTTGAAATGACCGCAGTATCGAGACAATGCAATTCGGTCGTTCACTAATTATTCTATTAAACTGCTGTAAATTTAATATTTAATAGTAAAAATGACTCAAACCAAACATTTTTCAAGTAGCTTGATTCATTTATTTATTTCGCTTAAATGAGTAATTTTCATGCGTATGTGAAACATAGTAAAATATTTAAAGGTACAAAGCATGCTCGTAGTATTTCAAAGTTGTCAGTTTTTGAAATTACGAAGGACGTTGCGCCCTAAACTCAGAGCAGTGGAACAAGGGCCTATGCTCTGGTGCGTGAGGCAAAGATTCAGATGGGACCCCCTATAACATGCTTTTAGCCACAATTTCTACTTATTAAAAAAACGATTTTGGCATTTGGTGGTGGGGGGAGTTGAGAGCCTGGCAGCTTCCTCTTTTGCCCTTGCGATAATCAGGCTCTGATCGCAACCAGTGTTTCTTTCAGGCACATATTGTAGAAGGTAGAGCATCTCCGGCATAAGCAAGCCCCCCCCCCCCCCCCCCCTAGTTAGGAAAATTTTCAAGCAACAGTACAATTCTTTTAGTGTTTAATTATTCCAATATTTATCATCTTAAACGGAGAGGAGAAGGGCGGTCGGAGCTCAATTGACGGAAAGAAATTAAACTATTTCTATTTTTACTACAGCCACACATTTGTTCCAAAATCTTCCCACTTCAGGGATTTCGATCAACCGGCGCCCATGCCATATTGTTTGAATTTATGTATTGCTCCAGTTTTCCGAAATGTGGTCTGAAAGGAACACTGAGCGGAAAGCCAGTAAATAACATTATAAAAATATATAATTGTGTTATAATGATGCACTGTTTCATTCATTATTAGGGATTATTTATTAGTGGAATATAGTCTTTGGCCCATTACACAATAAATATTTCGCAATACTGAAATTAAAATAACTGAAATTTTAAGCAAATATTGTTAATTTAAAAATAAAAATTGCCGTAAATTTAACTAAAATTGAAAAAAAAAATTGAAATCAGATTATGTATTTGATATTGAGTCAAAGTTTGTCTAAACTGAAAGGAAATTATATCATGGAAGACGGTAGTATTCCGAGTGACGCAGCCTTAAGCCTAAAATCGTATCGTATCGTATCATAGAATTCGTAGATGGCGGAACTCATATATACAGCTAACTCGACATCAAAGAAAACGCGAAAAGCCGCCTTTTAATAACTCAGCAGATATATGTCTTATTGTTCTGAATTTTCTAGAACAGTCTTATATCTGCAGTCTAATCGTATACTGAAATTTTTACATTTCTACGTGCAGTATATTTTGAGATCTAAATAGCCATTTTTAAAGTGAAAACGTTGGTATCATATCGAGGAAGTTCCTAATTTGAAAATCTCAAACGGTTCTAACGATTATTTTTAAATTGATACATAATATAAATGTGATTAAGGCGAGGTGAATAACACTTTTCTTTTTTCTGGGAAAACTCTCGTTCGTTAAATAATTCGATTTTTTTTTCTCTCGAAAATGACACGGGCGATTTTTTAAAAATCAAATAAATATGTTTCAGATGAACCAAATAACAATTTACTTGTTTCCAGCAAGACTCTTGTTCGTTTTATAATGCGCATGAAAAATCGGACTATATTTCTTCGTCATTCTATGGAAATTTCACCGAAAATGCATGACACTGTATTCATACACATGCTTTCTTTTTAACCACTTTCGGGGAGAAAAATTTTGTCTTCCCACTGGCTGAGTGGCTAAGGGCCATCGTTTACTGATCATAAGATAGGCAGTTCGATACTCACTGGTACGTGTTTTCACATGTGAATGTGTTTTTTTTTTTTTAAAGTCTGCTAGTTGACCATTATTCTCAGTTCCTTTGTAATTTTCTTAATTGCTATTAAGTTAAATAAAATTACAATTATAATGACGCCAATTTGATGATGATTATTTCTTGGCAATTTTTCAACAATAAAAATATTACCATAGGGGGGGGGGGGGGGGGGGACATTTTTTGTTGAGATTGAGAGCCATTCAAAAAATGAAAAGAAAGAATAAGAATATACATGTTTCCGGAATTAGCTGAAGAGAAAACTGGGTTTTCTATTCTTTCGGATGTTTTCACCATGAAAAGTGAGCCCTTTATGAAAATCTGTTTAAATATGAAATCTTTTCGTACTTTTTATGTACTAAATAACGAGACAAGATTACAGTTTTCATCTTTCATAGTTGCTATTTACTAGTAGTTCTGGTTCTTTATTTTGTACTATTCCAAACAGTATTCTTCTAAAAAAGTTTTTATTATTATTATTAATTTTTATTATTATTATTTTCGTCCAATACCATATGCTGCGACCTTGTGTTTTACTTTTGTATCGTAATGTTACACATTAAGACTGATAATTACTGTAAAATTGAAATTCCCCTGATTTTACAATTTACCAAATGCAAACTCAAAGATGGGATTAAATTTAGAATCTCTTACTTATTTTTGAAACACTTTAAATTAATATCTTAGATAATTAGTAATAGTATGTATAAAAGGTACGAATATTTAAAAAAATTAAGACCATAAGTCAAGCAATTTTTCTTGTGTATGGGGTAGAGGGGGGGGGTGCCCCGATGGGTGCTCGCACGGGCACCAGAATGTCCTTGGGTCGGCCCTGTCTGCTCTTTACGGCAATCTTTTTTTCAGAGTGCTTTTTCTCAAGTATTTGCTAAGCCTTTTTCAGCTCAATAACTTATTTTATTTAAGAAATCCAATGTATTGCCTGTTCAAACCTTCTCTATCCATCTTAAAAAATACATTTCTTCTCTTTGGAATGTTTTTCTCTCTTAATTTTAAGAAATTAGCTGAAATTACTATTCGGAAATACTGATAATTACTACTCATGCGTAAAGGGTGCAATATGAACATCCGACATGTGTCCCTTTTGCCTACGTCACCGTGCAGCAGATGTGCGATAAATTCAAAACATTATTCTGTATTAAAAAAATAAAAAACAGGAACGAAAAAATACACTTTAAAAACGCTTTTAAAATAAACGGACACTTTTGAAATTTAAAAAAAAAAAAAAAATCTAACGGTATCAAAAATGAGAATTAAAAATCTATTTTAAATGTTGCTACTTGCTACAGCAACAGAAAGCATTGGAATGCAAGGACTTACTGTTGCCAATTTAATTTCTAGTGGTAAAAGAGCCTGTAAGGAGTGTTCTAATCTTTTATTTAACATTTAAAAATTATATTTCCTGTTATCTAAATAGATCAGTTTCAACCACGTGACAAATTTTTTTCACTGTAAAAAATTGGTAAAAACATCACTCCATAAAATGGGTGGTAGCATGCTGCCACTAATTTTATGGAGTCATTTAACTGGTGTAACTTGGACTGATATAATGTAATATTACACCATACTAATGTGAAAATAACATAATTCACATTATTATGGTGCAATGTAATGTGTTATTTTGGTTAAATGACTCCATTAAATGGAGGCAGCAAGACTGCCACCAATTTTATGGAGTAACGTTACACTAAATTTTTTACAGTGTAAAACTTAGGAACACTGCAGTGCCTATTTCGGATTCTTCTTTTTATATTCAAGAATTGTTGGAAAATGAATAAATTCTTCATTTGCAATATCTTTGTCGGCTGTCCATGCTGTGACCTTCCGCGGTCTGCCAATTGCCGACCATGGTATTGAGCCTGAATTTAGTGTCTATTGATCGCAGCGCCATCTATTGTTTGTAAGTCGAACTAAAATCAAAAATCGCTGTAAAAAATCTTTTGCCCTTATGCATATAAAACCCTCCTGCAAGAATTTTTTAAATATCTGTCACCATTTGCAAGTTATTGAATTTTAAAATGAGTCTGTCCTGGTTAGGACACCCGGTAAAAGGAATGAAATGCATGTATTACAAATGTGTATGTATTTTAAAAGAAATGAAGGTAGTCTATTATAAATGAAGTGAATGCAATACAAATGATGATGATGGAGACAATGTTTGGTGATGGATCACCTGCTGTCAGTTTTCATAAAAATACCCAATAATGAGTATAACAAAAAAGTATAGGAATATTTCTATCAATTATTTCAAATTTTGAAAGAAAATCACTATTACTATACTACCTACTCTCCTACGACGGTTCTATAGAAAGCATGGTGTCGTGCACCTCCATTTCAATGCTTATGAAATTTGTGTTAGGGTCAGTTTACCTGCCTATCCATTTATTATTTTTGAAATATCGTAATATCATTAAAATGCTCCACACATGATTTTTTTTCATATACATCCTACTGTTTTAGGTGTTCCTGAAAACAAACTAGAAAGGCTACTCCTTTCGTTTCCAGTAGCGAACATGCCTATACATTACTAAATGACCTATCTGGAACCTAGTAAACCAGGATTAACATAGCAATCAAAATAGATTGACATAAGTCACAGAGCCTAGAAATACAAACTGAAATCATAAACACTTTTAAAAAGTAGTGTAAATATCCATTTGAAATAAAATCTCTGTTTTATTAAATGAATTGTGTCTTTTTCCAGTATGAACTGTCGACGGGTGTATTTCCTTACAACCGTTGGACCACTCCCTTTGAGCAGCTGAAGCAGGTGGTAGAAGACGACCCTCCCCGCTTAGTCCCCGGAAAGTTTTCCAAGAACTTGGAGGACTTCATCTCGCTTTGGTAAATTTAGTTCCAGTATAAATGTGTTATTTGAAAATGTTAACTATTAGAATTGTATAACTGTGTAGGATTTCTATCTATAGAAGCAGTTCCAAACTATCACCTGAAGGTTAGGTATAAGAGGGTTTAAACTGTCCTAAAGGGAAATAGGGCATTCTGGCAATAACTGATATTAATTAATGTCATCAAACTTTTTACTCAATAAAGAAAAACTTATTCTGGAACTAGCTGGCCCACCTGGCGTTGCCCAGGCCCATGAACTTCAAATTTGTATGATTTTCTATACTTAACTCCATTTTGTCTGAATTTATATTTTTAAATGAAGAAATTTTTAAAAAATAGATTGATTTTCAGTTGTAAAAGCAATCATAAGAAGACATTTTCTTGTTTTTTAATGTTGAGTCTTTTCGTAATTTAAAACAAAAATAAATAGTTCTTGTTATCCAAAATCTTTGAAGTTTTTATCGGTTATAAATATAATTTTTTTGCAGCCGTGTAAAATTTTCATGAAAACAAATTGAAAATTTTAACAAAAAAGTTTAAAGATTCTTATCTATATTATAAAGGACAAACATATCTGTGCGTAACGCATACGTCATTTTGCGAATGGCAACACTTTAAAATTTGAAATAAAATTTTGGTTTTGCATTTTCTCTACTGCAAATTTTTAAACTTCTATGCATCACACATTTTAAGTTTTTACACCATTGTATAAGGAAAAAAATTCTCTTTTAAATACTATTTGTTTGAAAGCTGTATCTCAATTTGTTTTTGAGATATTAATATTTTTGTAGTTTTTAATACAAATTTTGTAATTGTGGCAACTGAAGTACTCCATTTATATTGAAAGTAAAGGGAAAATATTCATGGTTTATTATTTTTATTCATTATATCCTTATTGATGCCATTTTCACATTACAAATAAGTGACTTTTTTATAATTTTTGAACAGAAAATGATGTCAGACATTAAATAAAACACGCATTCTTCTTCATAAATCAGCTACTTTTTAATATTTTTACATTACGCTGATAAATGAGTTTGAGGCGCTCGGCAAAATCATTCATTGAGTAAAAATGATATATTTAAAACAAAACGATCATTTTTTTTTATATAAAACTAAATATTTGACCAATACTATAAATGGCAAATACTATGACAAAAAGTCAAATTTCTGAATTTTTTTTTCGCGGGTACTAAGATTAGAACTTAAGGTTTGTGCGAATGTTCACATGAAAAGTTGTATCGGACAAACGTGACTTTAACTTTGGAAATGCATTCATTAATAATCTATTCTTTTGCGCGTTAAAATACTTTCAAATTGTGAATTTGAGTGGTGCATATGTAAATTACGAGAATGTGAAAATAACGTACAGTTTAGATTTTATGGGGGAAAATTTTATGATGTGACAAAGCGAAATCCTTTTTACTGATTTTTCATCCCGTAAAAACAAACATAAGAGCTCCATCGATAACTTCATCATAATTACTCATCTTGAATACAGTTTAATTTTTCAATAATTTAAGCAGTTGAAGTTTGTAGAAATAATATTTTGGTAATTTTGGGTTTAAAATATTATTTGTTTTAAGAGTTAGACAACCAATGTAAGATGATTTTTTTGTTGTAATTATTTTTGTAGGTTTATTATAATTTCGATCTGACAGTTCCTTTCAAACATTTTAGTACATCGAATTTCGACGGGTTGCAACTCGTTCTTAATAAATGTTGGGTTCGAATTTGAGTTATAGGATTTCACCTTTCATTACAAAATGCTTTTTTTACAAAAATATAAAAAATTTCACAACCTATAATTGTCCAAATGCTTGAAGATTTAGATGTGTTATATAAAATTAGCCTCCACTGACTGTGTGAAAAATCGGTTAGAAAAACAACTTATATTTAGCAGTAAAATAGGTCGAAATAACTGCAGCCGAAATCAATCAATCAATCAATCAATCAATCAAGATAACTCTTGATAGAAATATCTGATTTGCTTCAAATTTTTTTCCTAGGTTCATTCTCATAAGGTGCTTCCCTGATTAGTTTTGGGGATTCATTGTTTAAGGATAAATGGGGCCCACCCCCCAGTTTTGAGGATTCATTGTTTAAGAATAAATGGGGGTCCACCCCCCCCCCCCTTAATTTAGATAAATGGGTTTTTAGTGCAGAAATATTTGATTTGCTTCAAATTTAGTGTTCCGATTTATTATATTAAGGAGCTTCCCTGATTAGATTTGGAAGTTCATTACTGAAGTATAAATGGTGGAAAGTGGGGCTACCCCCCCTATAGCATAGATTGAAGACTGGGTTCTAAATGCTAAAAAAAACTCCAACTATAAATTTACTGGACTTACTCTTTATTTAAAAGCATCGTTAGGTGGTTCAGTAAAAGAACAATGGGAGAGAGAGACCCCCAATAATACATGGGACGCCGAAGCGCCTTTTCTTTTTGACAACTTTACATCTCGAAAGCTGAAACAGAAGTGCCGTTTTTTGCAAGAAGTCAAGAAATCTTGGCGTTGCACAGAATCGCCAAATTACAAACTTTTGTTGACTGCGAGAAAGTGAACAAAGGCTTTTGGCGATAAACATTACCGCAAAAATGTGGTGACACAACGGGACGGGTGAGGCCGAGCTTGCAAGCAAGCGCTTCTAATACGATGAGAAATGCGTCAGAAAAGCGAAACTTGTTTATACAACATATTTTACAAAGTAGACCGCCACCTGAGAAAAATGCTGGAAATCACAGGCATCTGGCTTTTAGCTCGACCACAAGACACGATAAATACATGCTTCCCATAAGATCTGTTCATTTTTACTTTTTTATTGTTAATACATATTCAACGTTCACGTATTAGTAGAGATAAAAATTTCTTATCAATGTGGTGCGCAAAAATCCGATGCAATTAAATGCAGACCTTGAGCAGATGTGCCATTTAATTCTTATTTATTTCTTTGCACTGGGAGCGGTAGCTGACAGATAAGGAAAAGGGAAAAAGAAATGAATCTTTGTGGCTGGAAATAAAGATGTTTTTAGAAAGAAGAAAGAAAGCCTTTTAATAAAAGCTGGATGGTTTTGAGAAATGAATTTAATTACATATTTCAGCATCAGAAAGAGGGGGGGGGGGGGAGGATAATATGATCTAACAGTAAGAAAGTTATGTTTTAAATTAATTTTGAATAAAAATGAAAGCTATGGGACAGAAACGCTGTCACCCCCCCCCCCCCCATCTTAATTTAGATAAATGGGTTTTTCATGTAGAATTATTCGATTTGCTCCAAATTTGTTATACCGGTTTATTATGTTAAAGAGCTTCCCTGATTAGATTTGGAAGTTCATTACTGAAGTATAAATGGTGGAAAGTGGGGCTACCCCCCCCCCCCCCCCAATCTTAATTTAGATAAATGGGTTTTTCATGTAGAATTATTCGATTTACTCCAAATTTGTTATACCGGTTTATTATGTTAAGGAGCTTCCCTGATTTAGATTTGGAAGTTCATTACTGAAGTATAAATGGTAGAAAGTGAGGCTACCCCCCCCCCCCCCATCTTAATTTAGATAAATGGGTTTTTCATGTAGAATTATTCGATTTGCTCCAAATTTGTTATACCGGTTTATTATGTTAAGGAGCTTCCCTGATTTAGATTTGGAAGTTCATTACTGAAGTATAAATGGTAGAAAGTGAGGCTAGCCCTCCCCCCCCCCCCCCCCCCATCTTAATTTAGATAAATGGGTTTTTCATGTAGAATTATTCGATTTGCTCCAAATTTGTTATACCGGTTTATTATGTTAAGGTTCTTCCCTTATTAGATTTGAAGTTCATTACTTAAGTATAAAGGGGGGCTAGCCCCTCCACCCCCTTAATGTAGATAAATGGATTTTTCATGCAGAATTATTTGATTTGTCCCAAATTTGGTATACTGGTTTATTATGTTAAGGAGCTGCCTTCATTAGGCTTGGAGGTTCATTAGTTAAGTATAAAGGGAGGAAAGGGGGGTTACCCCCTCCCCCCCTTAATTTAGATAAATGTTTTTTCATGCAGAATTATTCGATTTTCTCCAGATTTGGTATACCGGTTTATTATGTTAAGAATCTTCCCTGATTAGATTTGGAAGTTCATTGCTTAAGTATAAAGGGGGAGGGGGGGCTAGCCCCTCCCTTAATTTAGATCATGAAACCCTGATCAAAACTTCTATCAGAAACTACATGAAGAGCTCGAGATATTGCTGAAGTCTGTTCTCGTGAGAATACTAACTCATTGATTGTCCAGCATTCCTATTTACATCCTTGCCTTTGTGATAAATGCTTGTCATTTCTTCAAAGTTTATCTCGATAAATCAGCTCTTGTGAGTGTTAGTTGCTTGATTTCTGGATTTTTTGAATGCATGTTTTATGTTGGGTTTTGTCACCAAAGTCGATAATTTCACAGAAATATTCATCAGTATCGTCTTGTATAATTATTCTCAAATGACTCAAACTATTTGCGTAGTAACAATAATTCGCTATTGAAGACGATATATCTGGAAATTTTGTATCAATAATGAAATTTAACTCTGTTTAAAAACATGCAACATATTTAAAAAACCTTTAATACAATAAATGTCCATGGATAACAGTTGTCAATGAAATTCAGCAGCACTCTATACATTTTCATACTGAAACTAGCAAAAATAAATTTGAATTATTTTGGGTATCCTGTATTTATATATCAGTGCAAGATAGGGAAAAAGGAGAAGAATCTCGCTAGTAGATTCGAAACAGCTGTTTGCTGCTTTTCATTTATTATTTGTGCATTTTAAATGTTGGCTTTTCTGCTTTTTAATAATCACAAGCATTTGGACTGAATGTTGACTGGTTTCAGTGTTATTTTTAAGATCACGTCCAATCAAAATATTTCATCTCCATCTTTCTTTTACTTCCGTTATGGCTTCCAATTTTAACTGTACCCAGTGTTTGGGTCAATTTGGGTTAAATATTAACAAGTAATATAAAAATTTTGTTTTTAAAGTCAATTCCTACTTAAGCCATCAAAGAAAAATTTAATATAATCCCGTAAGCTAATATTAGTTTTTGTTGCATTAAAATATCTCAATTTGTTGATAAGCAAGTAGGTTTACAATGGGACTCTATGGGAATTTGGCGAAATATTAGAGATATCACCTTTGGTGACTCATTTTGGCCGCCAAATTTGGCAATACATCGCCAGGTTGGCAACAAACTTGGCGGTATTGAGTGACAGAACAGGGTCCCCCCTAGGGTAACCTCTTATTGAAAATACTTTCATTGATTTCAATAACCAATGGCTGCCATTTTGTTTCCCATGCAAAACTAAAATTAATTAATTAAAATTCAATGAATAAATTAATATTTGAAAAAACTGTATTAACATCCATTGTCATCCAGTACAAGTTTAAAAAAATTTATTTCAACTTGATAGGATGAATAATGAGTATTTTATTAACGATTGAAAATTTGAACAAGATAAATGTATAAATAAATAAATATAGGGAGAGTGTGAGATAATAGTAGGAATTGAAAAACCACACATCAAATCGAAAGGTCGGTTCTTTGCTTGCTTCTGATGTGTCAGTGGACACGCACAAGCACTTTTCAAGATGAAATAGTAGATGACTTTTTGATGAGAGTCAGTTGTGGTTTTTAATGAACTCGGCTAATTATTAGAAATTTAAAATTCTGAATCATGAGGATAGATCTTGAGCTACCCTCACACATCCTTGTGCATGTGGTTTTTATTAGTATAGATATATTTGAGAAAAATATATCAAAGTAAATGCAATGGATAGCCCCATCGAAATTTTTTTCCTTTTATTTAGCCTCTACACAAAGTTTGACAAAACAAAGTTTTTCCACATCTTTTGATACTCAATTATTTTTATTGCAGCAGATGAAATGAATGGTATACTTTCAAACACCCACACTTCATCACCCTTCTCGCCTAAAGGTTTCAAACTTTTGTTTTTCACATCCAAAACTACATTAACTTTCAACTGGGGCAAAGATTGGCACCCTCCTCTAGGAAAAATTTATAATTGCATTATGTAGTTAAAGAAAAACATGCTATTTAGACGTTTTTAATGTGCAAGTTGTTTTCTATAACAGCACATTGTAAGTATAACATTAACTGATTTTTTGGAACTTAAGTACATAATATGAAAAGTACAGAAAATAGATTGGTTAAATCTATTAATTAAAAATGTATCTTGCGAATGCTTTTGCTTTAAAAGTTTTAAATTTATTAATGATTGCTTTTTCGCTAAATCACTTCCATGTGTATTCATATCAACAGGCTATAATTTTTTCTCATTGATGGCGACACATAGTCCGTGTCAGAAAGATTTTGAGACACGTAGAAAGGTTTTGTCAAGCATCTTTAAATCAGTCTTGGTACAGTATGGGATCCATTATCCAGAATGCTTGCAACCTGGAGCATTCTGGATAAGGGGTTTTTTCGTAATTTGGAACACTTTACTATAAGTAAAAGAAATATACAAAATAATTTCATAAATAGTTGTAAATATGAATACTAATACATGTCAATATGTTCATTACTTCATACTTACTTTACACAAAATAAAAAAATAAATATAAATATATATAGTATATGAAATTTAATTTTGAGACTTGGAAGCAGAATCCTTTGATTTGGATTTAGCAAACATTTCAATGATAGTTTTTTGCTTGTAGTGTGTCTCTTGCACTGTATTTTGTACAGAGGACATGATTTGCTGCTCCTGAAAGTAGCTCCTCTGTTGCCTCCCAGAAAATCAACTGTAAAATATCATTTGAAATCTCTTCAGCCATTTCATTCTGCTGGGAGTCTTCCTATCATCACTTCCATCAGACATAGTATTTGTCATCCTCTCACAAATCTCACTCTCAGTCAGTCATCTAATTGCTGACAGGAGTGTTTTCCTCTGCATGCAACACATTAAGCGCCACGTCAGTCACCGATGACTGACACTGAACTTTCCATTTAGAAAGCGTCATTCACCAATGACTGACGATCTAAAATAGGATATAAAACTAAATATATATATATATTGTTTAAAGTTATTACTGAAAATTTATTTAAAATTTACTTACCTTTTATTTAGTATAGGATTATACTTTCTTAAAAATGACTTGAAACATTGTAAATTTTCCAGCTTCAGTGTCAGTCACCGTGGCACTCAACGTGTTAAGCAATCTTCAGACATTATATTTGATACATCTTTAATTCTATATAATCACTGTTAAACGTTTTATATTGAATGATGCCTAAACAATCATCTGATGGTATGAGGTCGAGAAGGAAGAGAGTCGCACTCCGTACCACAGATGACATTGTTAATGATGTGTGAATGTTGTTTTTGGTGATTAAAATGAACCTGAATTTAAATTTGAAGGATTCAAAATTTCCTAGGAGAAACAAATTGCTGCTGATCCGCTAGAGTATGCCAAAGGCTTGTCTTGTTCAGCAGCGCAATTGCTGAATCAAGAAATAATTAAATAAAAAAATTAAGTAAATTTAAAGCAGATCGTAATGGAAAACAGGATATCATCTGTAAAGAGCAATAGATGAAGAACGCACAATGTTGCCAAATCCCCAGAAAAAATGTTTGTCATATAAAAATAGCCTCATAAATGTTTCAAATAGTTTCAGCACATATTTCACTAAATAATCACTTCGCGAAATATTTCACTAAATGAATTATAAAAATAATGGAAATTAAAATTATTTAAACTTTATAACAATCGTTTAATTAGACTTTATGCATGCAACCTGAGTTCGAGAATAAAATTCATCTGCTAATATGCACTCTATAGAGTATGTGTTTATCTATTAAAAAATACCAAAAAAAACAATTGTTGTTGCACTAAATAGTAAATATATTGTAATATAAATTCGAAATATTGTTCTATATCCGAGATAATACCCTAAATTGTCAAAATTCTGTTTAAAATCAAGTGGAAGTAACCTGGGTTGAGGCTAAAGATCGGCTGCAGGTGCAATTTGCAGACCTGCCAACTGCTACGAAAAAATCGTAGTTACTACGATTTGAACCTATAAACTACGATGCTACGAAAATCAGTCTTAAACTACGATTTTTTGCCAAAAAAACACAAATGCATTTTTGTTTCTAGTTGCGATTTTTATCCCGCACAGCATATTTTTCATGTGTGATTCTGCTCCGAAATTTCCAACATTTCAAAGCATTCATTTCGAAAAGTTTTAAAAAACTGGTCATTAATCTGAAAATTCGGACATTAAAAAATATTCATGGGAAAAAAAAAAATCTGGGCTATGTATATCAACCACAAGTGAATCGTGTTTCTGTAAATATTTATACAGAAATTCCCTTCCTTAGAAACAGGGGTGCCATTTTTGCCATTTTAAGAATATCTGGAGGGTGTGTGTGTGGGGGGGGGGGGGGGGAGTGTCTTTGATGGGCAAGATTTGAAATAATGTGCAAAATAGCATGATTTGTACAATTTATTATTAAACATTTCAATTTACGAATTATTATTAAACATTCCATTTTTGCGTGGTAAAAAAAACGCAAAATTCGTCAAAGGAATGCGGTAAAATATGCGATTTTCATCAAAAGTTCATGGTAAAAAGTGCAGATTTCAACAAAGTATCCTGATAAAAAAAATGTGAATTACGATTGTGGGAAAAGAATTGTGAATATTCTGAAATGGTCGCGGGAAAAAAAATTAGAGAATTTCGTCAAAATTTACTGCACTGGGCTAAAAAATTGGAACCAAGCTCCTTTTACAAATAAAAAAAAAAATGCTGCAAAACGAGAAGAAACTTTAAATATTGTATAAAAATTTACCATATTGAGTTGAAAAACTGAAACCTTATTCCTTTTACGAATGTCAAAAGATGGCTGTGAAACACGACAAACCAACCAACCAACCTCCAGATTAGTTTTAATTTTATGTGCTACGATTTCTCATTTTCAAAGGTTGGCAGGTCTGAATTTGTGACTGTACATACGAATCGTAACACAGGAATTCTGGGGTGTGATGTCACATACATAAAATCCACTGGAAGTATATTCCAAAAAGGAATTCTAGTTTTTTTCATCAGGGAATTTTTCTCTGAATGTAAAAAAATTTTTGAATCTAAATTTACAAGTTATCAAGTAATTATTATTTTACATATAACAAAGGAAATGTTAAAATCAATGTGTAATCTGGCAACTTCCCATAATTTGTTGTTCTGATCACAATGGCGAATTCACTGATTTGTAGCGCAGAAAAAAAAAAAAAATCTAGACTCAATTTTGCTGAACAAAGCGAAACAGCAACAAAAAAATGCTTCTCAATTTTCTGCTCACCCTATTTCTCCACTGTGTCATTAAACTACATTTAACTTTTTTAAAGTAAAAATTAAGCTTATAACACAATACACGTTTTATTCGAAAGTAGGTTGCAAAAACTTAATTCTTGCCACTGCTACTGTTTTTCTTTTCATTCTTAAATTTTTCCATCACCCATAGCAATGATCTTTGGCCTTGAATCCGTTGCTGGAATTGATGTTTTTATTTTTCTAAGTAATTGTTTTTAATGCTTTTTATATTTATTTTAATGAATGAACGCAATATCATTTATTATTTTTCTTTTATTGACACAGAATAAATTTTTAGTTTTTAAGTTAAAAAAAAAAAAAAAAAAAAAAAAAAAAAAAAAAAAAATTGTTACATTTTGCATTCTGGTTTTCGGAGTATTCCAGATGCCGGATAATGGATCCTATACTGTAGATCCAAAACTGAGGTTGATTTCATTTTTGGATCTGATTGCAGTGCATGATATTGAAAGCTAAGCAATTATCTAGTAAGAGGAAGGAGGACCTTTATGGGTGTGTGTAGATTTATAACTAGCAAAACCACCCAGCTTTGCTTGTATTCACCACAGTGTAAGAAAACTGTCACATTTTTATTTTTTGTGCATTTTTCCAATGCTTTTTTGGATTGCATTCAACACAGTATCCGTACATTGCTAGGCCTTCCTCGACTCAGCATTTTCCTGGTGACTTGCATCAGCAACATCTCCTTGCCATTTGATATGTGTCTGTCTTCTTTGTCCTCTTGTCGGACTGTCAGAAGGTGTATTTGGATCACACCTATTAGAACTTGTTTTGGTTACTGTTTGACTTGTATTTTCTCATTAAAATTTTCATCATTATTTAACTAATCATTTGTATACTTTTTGCATCCCCATACATTAGTACAGTACAATCTCTAAAATCCAGAATCGTTCGGAACACGGCTTTTCCGGATTTTAGAGATCCTGAAATAACAACTTAAGAAAAATTATAAATAATCATAAAAGATCTAAAAATTTATAAACAATCATAAAAAAAAATTAATAAATAATAAATAACCTATTAAATGATTCAAAAGCAAAATAAAATTTAATTTAATATTATAAAATGTACACAGAATATTTTTACGATTTTATTTGAACATGTTTGTTAATGTTTGTTGTTTTAGTTTAGGCTTATTAGCCATCACCTTTTCCCTGATTCTGTATAAAGTCATAAGTTCATTTTCTGTAACAAAATTCCTTTGTTCTAACCCTAATATTGTTTTATCTAAACTATTTATTAATTCTGCTGTTATTTTTTTTTTCTTCGTTTATCGAATCGCCAGTCATTTTCGGAATCATCGTCAGTGTTTCCTTTACTTACGATGCTGTTAATGATTTCGGAATCGCTGCGTGATCCGACAATTGGTATATTTTCGTCAATTTCCATAACTTCATCTATATCTGACTAATCCAGACTTACAGTTCCATTTTTGGCGTAATCCAAAAGCTCCGAAATTTCGGCTTCTTTTCGAGAAACTGTAAATCCTTCAAAGTCAGCATTATCATCGTCATCATTAAATATCATGGCCGGCAATAGATGGCGCCAAGCATTTTTCACAATTTCAGGTTCAATAGAATCCCACGCATTCGTAGCACAAAAAATCGCATTTTTGATATTGAAAGATTTTACAAAATCTATAATATTCTGGTTATTATTTATGTGCACTAACGTTTTTCTCAAAAAATCATTTTTGTAACGGCATTTGAAGGCCTGCAACATTCCCATATCCATAGGCTGAATCAAAAAAGTGCAGTTTGGCGGCAGAAATATAACTTTAATATTATCTATATTCACAATTTCGCCATCTGGATGAGCAGAGCAGTTATCCAAAATCAATAAAATTTTGGAGTCACTTGGGAACCCTTTTGATTCACAATGAGCCTGAACTGAAGGAACAAAATAGGCATTGAACCCTTCCTGGAATAGTTCCTTAGTCATCCAGCCACGTTTGTTTCCACGGTAAATAACTGGAATAGGTATACCTTTCAAACATTGGGGATTAACACTTTTTCCGATCATTAATAATTTTAATTTGTGAGTTCCAGTTGCATTTGCACAAGCTAAAACTGTGAGCCTCTCTTTCATATCTTTAATTCCCAAAGTTTCGTCAGCATTATAAATGAAATCATAAGGTATCTTTTCTTCAGATATTATTTTGACAATCTCATCGAGGAAAATTTCACTGGCTTCATCATCGGCGCTAACTTTCTCTCCACATAATCGAAGATATCGAATTCCATGACGATTTTTAAATTTTTGTAGCCAACCAGTCGAATAATTGCATGGCGAACTTACCCCCATCTTTTCATGAAATATTTTAGCTTATTCAATGATTAATGGACCACTAAGAGGCACGTGCTCACTACGGACTGCTAATAATGTAGATTTGGATAATGTTTTAATTGAGTGGATTCACCAGAAGCGAAAAGTTTTTCTATTTTTCCTATCAGAAGGAGAATCGCTGCCCGCAACAAATTGACGAATCTTATCTTTCTGTTTCAAAATATCGTATACAGTTGATTTTTCACAGATACTGTTGACAGATGTACCTTGATCATGCGATTTTAACAACGCTATTTTATCTGCTGTTGACAGAGAAATATGTTTTCTCTTTCTACGCATTGCAGACATGACTGGATGCGCTAGTAAACTAAATTTAATATATCTTCAAAAATATTAAGCCTAAAGTAAATGTAACTGATCGATCAAACGAATAAGAAAAACTCCTCTCTCAAAATAATTAGAGGAAATGACTGGTACGGCGGCAAAATGCAGATTATAAAATAAAACTGCAAAAATTTAAGAGAATTGTTTGGTGCTGCCATCTGTCGACAAAATAAGAAAACGAAACAAAAAAATACAAAAAATAGATTAACACTTATGCAGTCCAGATTTTGGAGGTTTCCGGATTTCAGAGACTGTACTGTATTTATAGTCATGTCACCAAAATGATGTTAGAATTCAATTTGAATGGATTGAAAGTCTGACACTGAGTTCTTCTTGGCCTAGAAGCTTTTAAAATTTTCTTTTTTAGGATTCCATTCTCTGCCATGATTTTTATTTTCAAAGTGCTTGTCCTGATAGTTTAAAAGATTTCGAATTTTTCACGGAGCGAAGGGCCATCCAAAAGGGAGTCACGTGGAAACTAATATTAGCTGAAGGGATTCTATTGAAGGGAGTCCAAGTAAATTAAATGATGAATAAAAGTAACATGACAAAATAACCCAAACATAAATTTTAAGGGAGACCCAACGAGTGGCCAAGGGCAGGTGGTTTGTATAATTTTGCGAGTAGTTTATGTAACTTATCGAAATGGGTCGACAGGATAATCAAGTAGGGTGTCAGCAATTTTTTTTTTTTTTTTTTAAATCGTTGATTTAAATGTCAAAAGTATTAAAATCTAACATGAACCTACTTTGAAAGTTTCTACAGGTATTTTGGCTTATGAATAAACAAAAAAAAAAGAGCTTTTAAATAATTGTTTCTAAACTTAATTCATGAGTAGTGTAAAAAAATTAAAAACAGTTGAGTTTGTAAAAAAAAGCATTGTTTTTAAGTTTTTATCCAAATTAAAAGTGTTTCATTTAAAAGTGATATTGAAATCTAATATAATTTGCAATGTCATAATTTCCTTTAGGTAATCAATTTATAGAATTATTTACACATAGCAACTGTAATACATTTCTACAAGTAAAAGAAGAAATAGTAATTAATAGCCATCTCTAGTTAAAGAAGAATGAAAGAATGACATCTGTTCAACAGCTAAATTGTAAATGAATGCATACGAGAAAAAGAAATAATGGGTATAAAAATACTAAGCACAGCAAGAGCTTCTTCGGTATAGGTTGAATAAATGCTTTTTTTTTTTTTTTTAACTTTGTAACTTATATATACTAAATTTAAAAAAATTTATTAGGGATCAAAAAGGCAGCAAAACTTTTCTTAAAGAAAAAAAAAAAATTCAACCACCGAAAGCTAATAATCTACACTGAGAGGTAATAATGCTGTTACTTAATTATTTTGAGGATTTCAGATATAAAACGCTAACTTAAACCCATTCATATAAAATAAATATAACTCATTCTCATATTTTTTTTTGGTTAGCACACACATACATGTGTGTAAGTTTAGATTTTGGTGGTTTACAGTAATTTTTGTAAATACAAATGCAAAATGAGCTGCAAATAATATTTGTTAGTTTTGTTATTTGTGCTACTAACTAATGAAATTACTATTTGCAGTTTTTATTAATTCTGTAATTACTTATGCTGTTTCTTCTAGTATATTTTTTTAAGGGTGACACACCATGCCCCTTTCAAAATTGGCAAAATGCACCCTGCCTTTAAAAAAAAAAAAAGTTGAAATTCACCTGTAGGTGTAGCCAGAAATTTCTTGTAAAAAACTTCTCCATTCAACAGTTTTTCTAAATTCATGTGGCCAAGATCTTGCGAAAATAATATAACTTTATTTCTTTACAGAAAACAAGATACAGTATGGAACCATTTATCCGGAAACCAGTTAACCAGAAAACCAGTTATCCGGAATGATATTTCTGATAGACTGATTTCAGAATCTTTGCAGAAAAAGGTGTCACACACTGCCAGTTTGACATAAGCTTTGCTAGAAAAAATTGTATAATTTGATGACATCTAGTATTTGAAATGAAAACATATTTAGTTGTATTTTACATGTTTTAATTTTTATGCAGAGAAACAGAAGAATTTTTGTTCCTAAGGGATTCCCATAAATTACCTTCTTTTAAACTCTGGTTAACTTTTCATCTTTCTTGCATTGATTTTTAATCCAAGTAATCTAATAATTTAATATCAGAAATGATGCCACAACCACACATATTCCACAAAACTTATCAAATGGAGGCTGCTTTCATGCATAACCAGATAACCGGAAAAACCAGTTATCTGGAATACATCTGACCCCAAGCATTCCGGATAAATGGTTCTGTACTGTATTATGAAAATATGTTATTTATGTATATGTTATACATGTATTTTTCAATTTGTTATTCATAAAATTGTTAAAAATTAAGGACACTTTATTTATCATACTAAAAATTCTTTTTTTTTCTTATATTACTCAACACATTACTAATTTCCTCATTAAATAGTGCCCTTTTTTTTGAACTAGCATCCTGTCCCTTTTTCTTTCTAAAATGAATACTACATTATTATCATTTTAATAATTAAGGCTTAAAAATGTATAATATGTTCCTAATTAGAGTTTATTATTTAATAATTATTAATTTGAAGTAGCCTTAACTATTTAATATAAAATGCAGTTAATAAATGTTAAATATCACTAGTATTTATAAAGTTTTACATAATTATTACAATATTAATGTATAGTGAATTCTCGATAAGTCGAATTTGAAGGGACCGGCAAAAATATTCGAGATATCGTAAGTTCAACTTATCGAAAATCCTTAAATACATACAGAAAAAATATAAATAATAATTCAATCTTATTGATAGGAATTGAAATTATGCTGTAATAATGGAGTCTGGCAAAATGAGCACTAAAGAAAAATACAATTTAATAGTACATAATATAAGGTACTTAACTCAAATTTTGTGAAAAAAAACTTGTTAATGATGACTGCTTGAAGGAACTTTTTGTCTTTCACTGGTTAGAAAGTCGCTCACATTTTGTAAACAAAGGAAAAGAGAATCGCCCACACCATCTCTACTTTCGAGATATTGCTGTAGTGTTGTCATTGCCACATGTGCTTCTTGATTATTTGGTGGTGAAACACAATTTACTTCCTCGTCATCTTCTTCAGATTCAGGATCGTCCGCCTTATTTTTTATTGCTTCAACTATATCTGAATCACCAAGTTCTCCTCAAACTGCAGCATTTTTTTCAATATTCAAAGACTCAGTTCGTCATCTTCAGAAATAACTTGATCTTGTAGACTTTCATTCACAACACATGAGTCTGCATTGCTTGCAAAGAAGCCACATCTACTGAAGCAATTTTTGATAGTGATTTGTTTCACATCGTTGTTCCAGGCACTCGAAATTAATCTAATTGCTTCTAACGCATCACACTTTTGATTTATTCCATTTTCGTCATCCTCGATTGCCTTCCGCACTAGACGTTTTCTGTAGTAATGCTTTAAACATTTAATTATTCCCTGGTCTGTTGGTTGTAGCTTAGATGCTGTGTTAGAAGGGAGAAATTCTAACTTGATAGATTTCAAGTTCAAAAGTTGACTGTGAAGCAGTACACTGATCAACGAAGATCAACACTTTACGCTTTTTTGCATGAAACACTACATCCAAATTTCTGATGTATTCCTCGAACAATATTAGCGTCATCTAAGCTTTGTGATTAGATCTGAACTGTACGGGAAGTGACTTTTTATGTTTGAAACAGCGAGGATTTTTGTATTTACTGATGACCAGTAAAGGTAATTTTTCTGTTCCAGAAGCATTTGCTCCGACAAAGACAGTTAAACGTTCTTTACTTATCTTTCCACCAGAACATGATTCCCCCTTAAACATCGTCTTGTTAGGAAAACATTTGTAAAAAAGTCCCATTTTATTCATATTGAAAACGTCGTCTACGCTATAACCTGCAAGAAGTTTGGGTAATGAAACTGTCTTCCGTTCATCACACAGTGCATCGGACACATCTTTTGCTTCACCGTGTAATGTCCGAAACACTATGCTGTGTCTGGTTTTAAACTTTTCAAGCCACCCCGTGCTTACTGTGAAGCCTTCCACATTCAATAATTTTGCGAAATCCAAAGCTTTCTCTCGTAACATTGTACCACTTAAAGGAATTACACTCTTCTGTGTCCTGTAATATGTAAACCATTTTACGAGAGCTGTTTCGATATCTGGGAAGGCACATGTCTTCATCCTTTTGCACTTTGGGTTCACACTTGACTTATGTCTTTTGAAAATGCTTTCCTTATCTTTCAGTATAGTAGATAGCGTGTTGGGAGGGATACCATATTTCAGTGCTATATCTTTTTTCTTTAAATTAGGATTGTCTTCAATATCTATTATCAAATTTACTTTTTGTTCTAAAGTAAGAATGTGTAATTTCCGCTTCGACATTTTGAAAGATTCAACAGAAAACATATCATGATGTGAAAGCAATAAACACTAAAATGACAAGACTCAACATTAAAGTAATGAACTTCAATGAAATCTCAATAGAATCGAAAAAAAAAAAATCCTTGTATAAAAGCGTGGGAAATTTGACCAATTAGAATTCACTTAGCCATCTGCTCCAAAGAATAGATGATGTAGTTTCCAAAGAATAGATGATGAGAAAAGGGAATGTGTAAAAGAGAAATGAATGGGGTGGGGGGATGGGACGATTTCAACTGAAATTCCAAACTCGTGGAGGCTCCACACTGTCTGATGTAGGAAATAAAAATAGCGCCTTTTCAAAGCCGGCGAAGAAGTGCAGAAAAGTTTTAACTAACATAAAGTGCCAGTATTTTTGAGCTGTGACTGAAAAATTAAGAAATTAGTCGAATTACTGTTTTTTCTCAATCGGGGGAAAAATCAACTTTTAAGATGTAGACTTCGACAGAACGAGAAAGTTTATTATTGAACTGTAATAAAGGGGCTGGGACTTCGTGTAAACTTCAACTTATCGAGAATTCACTGTATATAACATTATTGTATGATACTACCTAATGAAACTACTAATTTGCAGTTTTTATAATTCCTGTAATTACTAACTAATAATTATAATTTTATTAATTAAAATGTAAAAACATAGATTATGTTAACAGTTAGTGGTTTAATTGTTTTGGAAACCCAATACTCTTGGTAGCTATTCAGTATTTGAACGCTGGGACATAAATATCCGATTTAAATAAAAAAAATCAGATTTTTTTTTTTTTAATCGTTTTTTTACGCCTCAATTTAGTAATAGAACATTACTATGTGTTAAAAATATTTCAATATACATTTAAATTGTATTTTGGAATTGCAATGCATTTTCTAAATAGTTTACACATGTTTTATTTTCATATTTTATATTATGCATGATGGGTAAGTATTAGGGTGGCCCCAACAACTCGTTTTAGGATGTAGCAGTATGAAGAAAAAATGTATTGGGGCAATTTTTAAAAATGATATATCCTAACAGTATTGGATGATTTATCCCTTGCACCTTGCTAACATTAAACTATCCATATTAAAAAGAATGTAACGGAGCCGATGTCGTAAGGTGGTGTGGTAGCGGGCAACTTCAACGGCCAAGGCTTATTTAAAGTCGAAGAAATATTTTATTGCATTACAAACAAATTAAATAATATTTTCTGGATTATATAAGTCTTATTTACAACATTTTTCATATGAGGGTTCGAGTTCAGCTGATAATAATATATTTATAGAATCAAGTCCAGTCCTCGAATAATAGATCGCTTTCAGTGTAGTCAGTCTCTTACTTATCCAATGTCAACTATTTTCGAAGATAGAGCTCGCGATGCTCGACAGGAATGTCGCACTTTTGTAGGTGTTTAACCGAGGTTTAGGAACCTCCGATCTTCAACTCCGTGGTGGAGATATTTTAACAGCCACACCTGGCTTTCGCTTTTCTGTGCTTCGGAGTATGGCCCGATGCCGTCGACGCGTGAGAGATTTCCACTCTGCACGACCTGAAACACCTTGAAGTCCCAACTTCAACAGAAGGGAAAATTAAGCTAAGCTCCCGAGAATGCTCTCGCATCCTCTTTTATCAGTTTCGTTTTTCCGTCTAGGACCAAAGCCACTCCCATTAGCCACTCACCATCCGTGGGGCCATGATCTCATAGGCCAGCCCTTTCTCTATAGGCTGCCGTCAGGAACTTTCGCGTCCGGTTTTCATCTCTGGTTTCACTTTCTACTTTCCCACGGGAACGAGGCCCTCGTGAACATCAAAAGAATATTTCTCTCACTAGATAAGAGTTCCTTTCACCCTAGTGTCATCTGCGAAGATTGATTGAAATTGAAGTATTTGTTTCATCTCTAGCGACACTTTCTAGGACTCTGAAGAAATTTGGAGGCTGGGTGAAAATACATTAGCTTCCCTATGCTGGCTTTTGCCTTGTAAATTGAGAGTTTCAATGTGAGATATCGTCGAATTCTCACAACACCCCTCCCTCAAATCATATTTCGGCTACCAGACGTAATATGCTGTAAGGGAAATGGTTAGCTCATACATTTCAAGTGGCCCATATTTAATTATATCAATTCTTAAAAAAAAACCTTTTCCTGCATTTTATACTTAGCTTGCAAATGCTGAACACATTTGGTTACGAAATTTCTCTTTAACAGACAAAACACATTTATATTTTACACGATTACATTTACACACAAAAAAGAAAATTTATATATACATATAGTTGAGTTGAGTTTGACTCACACAATACTCTACTAAATCCTTAACTGCTAAAACATGTCACTTGAAAGTTTATCTCTGAATTTAGCATAGTGTTTGGGCCGCGAAGCTTTACGTGTCAAAACGTTTCTATTCTCCACGCCTTTTTCATTAGGTTTTGGTATGTTTACTCTATAGACTTGAGACTTTTCGCGTCTACTTGGGATGTTTGTAAAAAGATTAGTCGCGGAACTTTTATAATCGATTCTCCCCCGATTCATTCTTCTCGTACCCCTTTCATACGACTTATGTCTGGTGGAACATAATCCTGCATCTCCTGACACTGCATTTCTTTTTAACGTATCTTTATCGCGCCTAGATTCCCTGTTGTTCCTGGTCTGCCCAATTCTTACCGGCTTATCTCTTTGATCGCCCGTTAAAGCTATACCTATAAGGGAATCATTTGACTTCTCAAAATCCCCACAATTGCAATACGTCTTCTTTATTTTTGACCTTCTCGCTTCGCTTAACGACTCGTCCTCATCTTGTTCTCTTTTAAGCCTTTCTCTCCCAACCTTTCTTAATCCTACGCTTAAATTCCCTTCTCGATCGGGTAACAAAAGGTCCCCTCCGTCTACTTTAAAATTCCCATTCATCTTCCTTGAGCAATGTTCATTCTCGCTAGAATTTCCTCCCGTATTTACGTCAATCATTTCTGACCGGGGGTTTCTCTTTTTCGACTGGTTCCCTTGCGTCAGATCGGACCGCTGTTGTTTCAGTTTCAGATTGGCGTCACTTACGGTTTTTCCGGCGTATAAAGTCTCAGCCTTCCCCTTCTTAATTTTATCGATTAATGTTTGAGTTTCGTTTCCTAATATATAATACGACAAGTCTGATTTGTTCTCTGCTACTATGGCCCTCGTTTTTATATTCCCCACTCCTTCAATTTCTAAGACAACGTGGGCGGTCGGGAAACGAAGCGTATCGTTCGTCAACGGTTGCCTAACTCTTACAGCACCACCGTCTAACTGATTGGGCTTAATTAATTGACTAGGGGTCACATCATACCTAGTTCCGGAATCTCTTAACGTCGTGCATTCTTTTCCGTTAATTAGAGCACGGCTAAGATATGGTTTGAAACTTTCCTCAAAATTCGCACCTACGCAAATGTGATGAACGCTAGTAATAGGTTCTAAGTTCCTTTTGTTTTCCGGACAATTGGCTTTTAAATGTCCAATTTTGGAACAAATAAAACACTTATTCCAATTTTTACGTTCGAAGATCCTTTCTCTTTCGTTTTCCGTGTTTTTCTCTCTCCAATTAGTTTTGGTTTCCGAATGCCAATCTCTCATTTCGTCTTCATTTTCCGTTTTTTCCATTCTCCTATCCCGCGAATTTCCTTCAAATTTTGGTTTCGTATTCCACGATTTTCTTGACACTCCTTTTATCGCCTCGTATTCGTCTAGTGCCGTAGCGAGCACCAAGGGATCTTTATAATTCGCCCACGAATCAATAAAATGCTCTTTCAAATCGACCGACGCGCGTCGTTTGATCTGATCAGTGATCAACAAGTCTTTTAATTCAGAAAATTGCGTAATCCCCAAACCGTTAATCCATCCTTCAAGAAAACTATTCAATTCGAATATGAGATCTCTCCACGGGTTTCCTGGATTACGCGTATGTTTATTCAATTTTTGACGGTACGCTTCCGCACTCAGCCTGTACCGGGCTAATAAAAGCGATTTAACATGTTCGAAATTGTCAATTTTTTGAGCTGGTTCGCGTAAGATTAATTCTGCAATTTCCACCGGCAATAATGCTAACAAGTGCGTGACGTATTCATCTTGCTCTATTCCGGACCTATTCGCCTGTCGCTCGAACAAATTCAGGAATAATGTTATGTCGGATCGTTCAGGATCGAAACGATGCATAATAGTTTTGAGAGGTAATCTAACGGATCTTTCGGAACCGCTGCTTACCGTAGAATTTCGCCTTTCTGAACTCTGCGTTAATTTTAGCTGTTCTAAAGTAAACGCCCTTTCCTTATCTTTTTCTCTCTCTTCCCTAACTCTATCTTCTCTCTCTCTTTCCTCTCTCTCTCTCTCTCTCTCTCTTTCCTCTCTCTCTCTCTCTTTTTTTCCCCTCTCTTTCTCTTTTTCTGCCGTGATGCGTTCTTCCCTATCCTTCACGATGTACCCTGCCTGTACTAACGTCAGTTCCTCGTCGTATTTTTCTGCTGCTTCAATTTTTTCGATTATCATTGCCATATTGTCTTGTTCATCTATTTCCACCCCCAAAACTTCCGCGAGATTTTGTAAATCCGCTTTCCTGCAGTACTTCAGTGAATTTAACTTCGACATGACTACGGTGTGTTGAAATAATACCAACGGAAACTATACGTTTTGTTTATCAATTTAGAAGTATATGAACCTTACACCTCACAATAAATATTTTACCCCTAATCACACAATATAAATAAACATTTCAAATGCATAACCACTACGTAAAAATTATTTTATGATTTTTCAAAGGATTTTCAGAATTTCTATATTCTCGTGCCAAACGTAAAGCAAAAACTAAAATTCAAAATTTTAAAGCTTTAGAGTCCCTATACACACAATATGAAAACAATAAGTAATTTTTCAAATACTATAGGCAAATTACATTCCCAGTATTTCTCAAGAACTGAACACTCTCTGCAACCTTTATCAAAATGCATCTATACTATTTAGGGTAAAAGTTTAATTTACTCTGTTTGTCATTTAGCAATCCAGCATGCATCAAAAATTCTCTTTATACAATCACTCATCAAAATATATTTCTTACACATTACTCTTACATTATATATTCGTCATATAAGAAAAAAAAATTTTTACTGGGAATTTTTTGAGTAGTTATGAATTTAGCCTATCTAATCCTTTCTGCATTCCAAATATTACAAATACTGATAAAGATAACATAACATATAAATTTGCATTAAACGTTAGTTTTCAATTAACTACACATTATTGATTTGTCATAATCTTAGTATTTTCATTTACCTCAAAATAAAAAAGTTTCTCATATTTTTATTTAAACAACATTTTAACATCCTATCAGTATGATAAATAATAGTTTAAGAGCCACTCAAAATGAAATGAGCTTACCTGTTGCAGTTGTTGCTTGAAGTATCTTGTCTGGGGAACGGTCCGTTATGGCACTCCGCGGGTGTCGTCCACTGTAGCTCAAGGGCTCGTATCGGGCGTGTTGCGTCCCACTGTTTGTCGTCCAAGGTCCACCTTGCACTGTCTCGAAGCACTGTCTAGTTGATCTAGATGAACTGTCTCATTGCCGTTGTTCTGGATGAACTGTCTTTCGTTCTGGACGAACTGTCTTTTGTTCTGGGTGAACTGTCTTTTGCTCCCGAAGGGCTGTCCTTCTGTCTTCCTCGGAACTGTAGTTTCGATTCTTTCGGCTGCCTCTCGAGTTGTCGTCAGAAACTCCGGGTGTTCGCCGTCTGTTTCCTCCTGGGCTTTCCTCTAATAACAATTATTCTTGCTGAAAATCTTCTAGCTGCCACCAAGTTGTAACGGAGCCAATGTCGTAAGGTGGTGTGGTAGCGGGCAACTTCAACGGCCAAGGCTTTTTTAAAGTCAAAGAAATATTTTATTGCATTACAAACAAATTAAATAATATTTTCTGGATTATATAAGTCTTATTTACAACATTTTTCATATGAGGGTTCGAGTTCAGCTGATAATAATATATTTATAGAATCAAGTCCAGTCCTCGAATAATAGATCGCTTTCAGTGTAGTCAGTCTCTTACTTATCCAATGTCCACTATTTTCGAAGATAGAGCTCGCGATGCTCGACAGGAATGTCGCACTTTTGTAGGTGTTTAACCGAGGTTTAGGAACCTCCGATCTTCAACTCCGTGGTGGAGATATTTTAACAGCCACACCTGGCTTTCGCTTTTCTGTGCTTCGGAGTATGGCCCGATGCCGTCGACGCGTGAGAGATTTCCACTCTGCACGACCTGAAACACCTTGAAGTCCCAACTTCAACAGAAGGGAAAATTAAGCTAAGCTCCCGAGAATGCTCTCGCATCCTCTTTTATCAGTTTCGTTTTTCCGTCTAGGACCAAAGCCACTCCCATTAGCCACTCACCATCCGTGGGGCCATGATCTCATAGGCCAGCCCTTTCTCTATAGGCTGCCGTCAGGAACTTTCGCGTCCGGTTTTCATCTCTGGTTTCACTTTCTACTTTCCCACGGGAACGAGGCCCTCGTGAACATCAAAAGAATATTTCTCTCGCTAGATAAAAGAGTTCCTTTCACCCTAGTGTCATCTGCGAAGATTGATTGAAATTGAAGTATTTGTTTCATCTCTAGCGACACTTTCTAGGACTCTGAAGAAATTTGGAGGCTAGGTGAAAATACATTAGCTTCCCTATGCTGGCTTTTGCCTTGTAAATTGAGAGTTTCAATGTGAGATATCGTCGAATTCTCACAAGAAAAAAAACCTCCTTTTATATTAAATTCTTAAATGTCATTTTTATGTTATTTCACAAACTATCTTTGGTCAGTGGTCAAAAGTAACAAAACTATAGTAGTCACTCATTTTTTTAGGGTAGTTTGGTCACACCAAACAACCCGAAAAATGAGTGTATGTTACATTTTGATAAATGTAATGTAGCAAGTAGTGCAGTCACCAAACTATCCATAAAATGAATGCGTGTTACATTTTGTTAAATGTAATGTAGCGAGTTGTGCAATACTAAAAATCAGTAGTTTGTATCGAACACTGACACTCTGCTACTTCAGCAGATAAAAATGTCTAGTCACGGGATTGTAACTTGTTTCTTTTATGCAACCCTTTACAAGTCAGCAAGTCAACTGCAGCATTGAACATCATTCAATGACATCATTGAGCCAAGCTATAAAATCCAAATTCAATCTTTTCTTGTCTCATTATTAGATCTTCATGTTGTTGTTTTATAGATTTTTAAATGTATGTTGTATTGTCCTGCTTCACTCACACAGGATTGTATGTTTCCTTTTGCAATTCTTTAATGTTTGAGATAGAATGAGGAGTATTACTTAATCTGCCATTTGCAGTGAATCCCTTAACAAAATCGGACTCCTTTTGAAAAATAGTCACTGCATTTTAAAACAAGCCATTGACTGTTTTTGACAAAGTAGTTGTTGTGTGCTACAAAAATAGTTTTTTGGTCTGTGGTAGCTCATTACAGTAGCAGCTATACTGTTCTTCTTTCATTTTATCCCAAACTCTTTCTGTTGGTTATTGTGTTATTGTCCTCACGTAAGAATACGTTTTGTGTCTAACTTTAATTATTTAATTTCTTCTAGCTTACAGAAGGACTACAAGCTGAGGCCTTTCTATCCCCGTCTTCTAGAGCATCCTTTCATCGCATCAGAGAGTACGCAAAAGTACGACATCTCGCATTATATCACTTTTGTCCTCGACCTCTACGAGAGAGTGCCCCAGTTGAGCGGCAGCAGTTAGTGGGTGTGGTCTTGCACAGAGAATTGTTTGTTTGAGAATTGTTTTGGGGGGGAGAAAGTTCCATCTGTGGGTAGGTTGCTCTTCTAACCTGACTTGTTTTTTCTATACGCAAAATAAAATAAAAGGTTATTTCTGAAATGCATTATGGGATCTGAAAATAATGCTTGATAAAGTGAAGTCTGTTCTTGAGCATTTCTTGAGAGCTGCATTCATTCTATATCGCCCTCTGTAGAGGCAACCTACCTCCTTGTGGAGCTTGAGCCTCCTATTCAATGAGAATGTTCATTGTGTTTGAATGCTAATCCAATTTTATGGAGTTAATGTGTTTGTATATATATATCCTTTCCCTTTCTTGTCATTGCATGGAGTCAGAAGTGCCTTTTTTAAACAAATAGTGTACATAGAATGGCAGTGGGAGAAGAATGAATTTCCTGTACAGAGAGAGAGAGAACCTTGGAAAGTGACTGAATCGAAGAGGCTTCTGATGTCAAATGATACTTTGCATTGGCTACTACTACTAAGTGGGGGATGTTCTTCTTTCCACTCTGAGCCAAAACACCTCTCTCTATTTCTATCTCTCAAAATTTCTGTTTTTAGAATGGAGAAGGCTTCCCTGACAGTTTTTTTTTTTTTTCTCATTTTAATACAATTTAGAATATGTATGGACTGTTGAATGGGTTTATATAAGATTGGAAACTAGAGTTTAGGGAACAGATCTATTTGATCATTTTGACAGGAAACCCTCCATTGTACTTTTTATGTGTTTTATTTTATCCTATGTAATAAAACAGGCTGGTGTTATGTCGGGGGAAAAAATCAAATGGGGTACCATTGAAATCATTCCATAAACATGTGTGATCTTTAACAGACAAAAATCAGAGAGGCAATCGGTGTGTATTCTAAATTGTATTAAAACATTTTAGAAAGAAAAGAAAAATGACCCTATCATGGGTGCCGAGAATGAGCCTAGTTCTAATCCACTCCTTTAGTGATCCAGGACAAGATCTCAAATTTTATCCTCAATGGTCTATCCTTAGACGTGTGATAGAAGCAAGAAATCCTTAAAATGGCCTATTAACAGGAGAAAGTTTTAATGAATAACTCTTTCAGCTTTTGAATTCCCTTTTATCTATTCATCGAGTCCCATCTGTAGTATGGAGCTCATAAAGAGGACTCGATGGGACATCGGATTTTAATCGGCCTTTTTGGGTCACTTGTTTCAAAAGGATTTTGATTTTTGCTCACATGTCAGCAAAAAACCCGAAAAGAATTTTAAAGAGAACAAAAATGAGTTTCTTACTTTTATGCAAATTATAAAATAATTTTAGATTGGAGTTTTCTCAAAGTCCGTAAGAATCAAAATGGCATACCCAGTCAAGATGTCGCCTCAACCTGTATTTTGATGTTTTGACTCAGAGTTGGAAAATGTTTCAAAAAGAGGAATTGTCAATCTGGACAAGTGCGTCAGGATCTTTCAAAAGATGCCTGTCAAAAATGTTTCTGTGATGTTTCTGTTCTTGTTCCACTGAAATGGGCTTCTGTGTAAACTCTGTTCCATAGTGTAAGCTCATTTCTCAAATTTGTTTGTTTTGTAAAGAAAGTACAAAATATTTCGGGTGAAAAAAAAAAAAAAATTGGTACAAAATAGGTAGTTATGTCAGTACTGCTCTCTTCCATCCAAAAGGAGTGCCTGTTATTTAAAAATATATTAATAAAGAATCTTTTTTTTTTTAAATCCTGCTTTTTGTTTGCCTGCTTCTTCTTCTGAGTCTTAAAAACATGATTTTTGCCACATTTAAAATTACACTACCCAACAAAAAAAATATTTTTGTCAGTTTCCTGGTTCTAAATAGTCAATTCTTACTAATTTTGGGTTGAAAAAAACGAATATCTAAATGAAATTTTTTTATTAGCTCTTGTTTTCAAGATACAATACAGTCCACTGCAGAAAGGCACACAATATCCCACACATCGATTTAAAAGGAAATTGAAGAAGAAAAAAATTCATATGTAATAAATACAATACAATAGGCATGTTTCATTAAACAATGTTCATTTTTCAGAAAGCAGTGATTGTTTTTAGCCTATTCTTGCAACCGTTTCCTTTTGATTTGCCTCTTGTATGTCAACGCCGGAGCATCTCTTGTAACAGTCCAGCAGTAGACGGCCAGCATTGACTCTTCCCAACGACCCTGATATCTGCGTTCCATTACAGAGATACCTTTGTGAAACCTTTCACCGTGCTCATCGCTTACAGCTCCACCGTTTTTAGGGAAAAAAATCAAGATAGGAGTGGAGGAAATGAAGTATGTTGCATCCAAGGTCATGGTACTTTTGTAGGAGTTCTTTCACCAACTGTTGATCGTTCTCGGCTTTTCTGTTGCCTAGAAATCCTCGTACCACACCTTTTAAGGCTTCCCAGGCTGCTTTCTCTTTCCCTTCCAAAACTTTATCAAAAGCAGGGTAATTCATTATTGTGCGTATTTGAGGGCCCACAAAGATTCCCTCTTTAACCTTTGATTCAGTCAGTCTTGGAAATTTCACTCTAAGGTACTGGAAAGCCTCTCCATCCTTGTTCGTGACTTTCACGAAGTTCTTCATCAATCCCAGCTTAATTTGCAGGGGTGGAAGCAGAATGTTTTTTGGATCAACTAGAGGCTCATTTTCGACATTTCTCTCCCCGGGATTTAGATTTCTTGAAGGCCATTTATCTTTTATGCAGTGAGAGTTTCTATCGCGACTGTCCCCAAAACACAGAAAACAGCAGTACTTGGTATAGCCTAATTGCATTCCCAGGAGTAATTACTTTACCAATTACTTTCAAGTCACCACAAATCTGCCATTTATGATCCTCGTATTTATTGACTCTAAGTAATTTCACGTTCCCGTAAGTTTCCTGCATGTGAACGGAATGTCCAATGGGAAGGGAAGGAATAACGTTGCCGTTGTGTAATAAGACTGCTTTTAAACTAAGTTTGGAAGAGTCTACAAATAACCTCCACTTCCGTGGATCATGAGTTATGTCCATGGGATTCATCAAACCATTAACATCAGTACCAGCAAACCCATGTTCTCTCTTCTCAAAGAAGATTCTTGTGACGAGTCTTGTATTCTGTGATCTTGACTTCTGGTTGGAGTAGATGCCATTGCTTCAGTCTTGATGACAGAAGCTCTGCTTTCTCCTTTGGCAAGTCAAGATCTCTTACGAGATCATTCAGTTCTGTCTGTTTTAGTCTGTGAGGCTCATTCAAATCTTCTGCCTCAAAATATAGGTCATGGGAAGTCCCAGGTCTAGTGACTTCTTCTTCTACAGCATCATCCTCTTCAATCTCATAATTTTGAGGTGGTTCAGGAATTGCAGATTAGCCGAGTGAGGAACGGGCCGAATGGCTGATGTAACACTAGGATACTGTACCGATTCCTTCTTCTTTTTTGTCCAACCTCGATTCATGGATGGCGTCATGCAGAAATAACAATTGTGAACGTGGTTTCCTTGCTCACGCCAAATCATGGGTATAGCAAACTTCATTTTTCGTTTCTTCCCATTCAGTCACTCTCGCAGTCTAACTGAGCAAGAATTACAGCAAACATGTGGGGCCCAAGGTTTATCCTGGTCACCTACCTTCATACCGAAGTAATGGAAGTAAGCTGTCTTTACAACTGGGCTAATGGTTCGCTTCTGGGCTTCAAAAGTTATTTCACTACAGATGTAACAAAAGTTGTTGACCTTTAGTTGTAAGGCGAATAGCAGAGAATGTCACTTGAATCGTGCACTGTTATCTTTTTTCACTCTACTGACGCTCTCACCGGTTCAAAAGACGGTCAGTCCCAGGGAAGGTGCTTCCATCTGCTGAGGAAAAAGAACGTCAAAAAGATTCCACACAGAGAATGCAGTTGAGAGGAATTACAGCTATTAGGAGTACCAACTTCCGAACATTCAATTTCCCATAAAACAGCCATAGTGAAATTTCTCAAGTTGGTTCCTATCTTGGAAACAAGAGCTAATCTCAACTTTTTATGTTGGTTTTCGTGTTTAGCGAGACAAAATACTTCGGAAATAACTATTTTCGAGCCCGAAACATTTTTGATGTTGGGTAGTGTTATTAGACTAGAGAAGCCATACTCAACCTTTCTTTTTCACGGGCCGCAAATACAGTCCGCTCTTTGTTTAACGACTTTCAAGAAACCTCGAAAAAGCGTCCTTGAATGGAGATCATCCTTAAACAGAATTTGTAGAAAAATAATATTTGAAAAACATTTCCCTTCATGGTTAACAGGCTTAGAACTGTCCATACATTTTTCAATATAGTGGCGTGTTTAGAAATGTAATTATACTGCATGCAAGAATACCATTACAGCATACAATGTTACTTAAAGTACAAAAAAAATATTTATAATAATTAAACAATGTTACTTACAGTACGATAAAAATATTTGTAATGCATTTAATTAAACAAATTAAGTTTTTAAAAAATCAAAAAGTTTAGATTGTTTCAAGGGTGGTCTAGTTTTTAGTACCCTTGCTTTCAAGCCTCTCAAGATGGTTGTATGAGTCATCTTCCATATTGGATGAAACAATGCACTGACGCATAATATCCAGGGCAGAATTCGCATCGGAGTAAGAAGGAGGTGGTGTCTCGCTTTCTGTATCATCAGCTTCATCGCCATCTTCTGCATCTGAAGTTGCATTTTCATTTGCGATGTCTTCATAAATTTCATCTAAATTTCTGAAGTCGGTTGTTAAAACGTCTTCGTCACATGGGTAAAGTCCGTTACACCCTTCTCCTTTATCTGTACTCATCTGAATTGCAAGAAAACTTGTTTTTTTATCAGAGGAAGTTTCTTTAACATGTATAAAGCGTTAGGGGGGAAAAAAACTATGTGAAATCGTTAAATAGAAACAATTTAGTCTTTAAATAGAGATTTTTTCACTTACAGGAGCCGGGACTGCAAAATATCATCCTTAATCAGAGATTGTCGTTAAGTAGAGCGACATTAAACAGAGACGACTGTATAAGTTTCCGACTTTAGGCGGGCTGCACCACAGTTATAAAAGGACTAAAAAACGTTAATTAAAATAACATAAGTAGTTTAACAATGCAATATAAGTTAATATTATCAGTAGGGTTGAAGATGAGTTGCTGAAGAAATATTAACACAAAAGTGAACACCCTTCTTTCCAAATAAAAAAAAACTTTGTAGTAGATTTCTGTTGCAAATGCTGTAGAAAATAGTCTGCAAAGTGAGCTGGTTGACAGCAGTGCTATAAAATGATTTGGGTGCCCATTTGTTTCGCTAGAAAAGTTCAAACCTAAAAAGCAGTATTAGCTGTATAAAACATAATAATATAACAATGAAGAATTTCCAAGCTCTAAAGGGAGATTTTCTCTAACCTATCAATCTTCTGCTTAATGGAAGAAGAAAAAAATTATAGAAAATTTGTAATGTTATTGGATTAATGTTGAAGATTAAGAAATGTCTACGTCACTGTAGGACAAATATGGCTACATGTAAAAAGAACTTTTGACTAAGGAAATGGCTTTTAGCATAATTTTAAATGAATTATAAATAACAGGACAGATTTTTTTCACCATAAAAATATATAAAATAACGCTGAAGATCTTAAATACTTTTTATGCACATCGCAGTTAATTGTATAAGTATGGTTTCATGATGATGTGCTGCACCTAAAAGGTCGCCGGCTACATGTGGCCCGTTGACCTCAGGTTGAGTAGGGCTGGACTAGAGTATAATGTCTCATTGAACACCATATGAATGTAATTTCTTTCAATTTTTAATGATCCCCTCCACTTCAAATTTAGTGTTAAATCCATACAATACTATCCAACTGGGACTCTCTGAAGAGATTGCTGATTTTTCTTCTTTTTCAGTATGCTTAACCCAAAAATAAATTCTTATTTTTCCTTTCATCCTCAGTCCATTGCCATAGGTATTCTACTCAGCAACACCACCAAGAAAACACCCAAAAATTCCCCTAACCAGCTGAAATTTTACTTTACTTTCTAACATTTAAATAGGTTTAACAGTTATACTAATGGGTCAATAAGTTGCAATTTTTTCAACTGGGTGAAAGTTTCCAGGCCAGGATTTGAACCTTTTGGCCATTTCTCTGGCAACTGAATAAATGTGGCAGGCATACAATGAACTCAGATGGATTGTGATCAGCTCAACAGAATAAATCTCAGGTTGTGAAACTCGCAAGAAATGTTGGATTACACTTGATTCATTTTAACACAAGAGTGTCATTCTGTATCCAACGTTAATGCAAGTACAGCCTCTCAATGCGACAAATGCAGTTTCTCTTCCCCAGTGACAGGTGACCCATACTCATCTCTTATGCAACCGCTTTAACACCGTCAAAAGATACTTCATAAGTCAAGATGGCCAGTGGGAAGAACATGAGCCACCCTAAACAAATAGCAAAATGGAGTGAAGATGTTGGATCTTCTTAGCAGTGGGATGCAGACACCAATCTGTGGATAGAGGATGGGTAAAGGAGGTCTTTATAACGTAAATCTCATTATCTGCCGATTCTTGTATGGATCGTTCAGAAATGTAGAAGAAATTTCTGTTTCTTCAAAATCAACTGGATTAGCTTTTAAAGCTTCCTCAAGCCTATTTGCATAACGGTGTTTCAACTTTTATTAAATTCTCCATGACACTATCTAACTAATGATAGTACAGTTAGCCCCACTTAATCGGGTAACGGATAATTGCATACCCTGCTTATATGCATAGAACGCCGTGGAACAGAAAGGGTCCCCATAAGGTTAATGTTAAATATACTCGTTTTATCCTATAACAATCCCCGGTTAATCGCATAAAATATCCCCAATCTAGTAATACGGATTTTGTGAATTCCCGTTGCCGATGAATTGAGGGAAAAAAATTAAGAACTTAAATGTTTTCATTTAAAGTTTGAAATAATGGTTTGTTTTCTTTAAAATCGAAGAGAAGAAATCGTCGTGAAAGAATACTTGACTCTCTTAATTCTTGGAAGTGCATGCGAGTTGATTTTGAACAGGTGTGATTTTCTTTTAAAGCTTGCCATATATATAGCAACTCAAGTTGCTGGTGGTACATCTTTGAAAATCCTGGAATTGGGGGGGGGGGGGGGGAAATACAATAGAGACGTCAAGAGAATAAAAGAACAATATTTGGTGCCAAGCCGGAAGTAGTGCGAAATGCAGTTTCCAAAGTAGGAAAAAACAAACTTCTATAAAGGATTTTTTTTATAGGCAACAAATAAAGGATAAATTGGCAAATAATAAAAAAATAAAATCAATTTATGCAGAAATTTATTTCATTTCAAAGGTATGATTTAAAAACAAAATTTCTTATTTTACTTTAATTTTATTTTTCACATAAATCACATAAATTATAATGAAAAATTAAACCCTGTAACGTAAATAGTGTTATAATATACAGGGTAAGTCAAAATGAGTATAGTGATTACAAACGGCTATAACTATTTAATGGAAAAGAATTTATCAATAAGATTAACACAAAATGTAGATGGAATTTCAAAATTTATTTACATAAGGTGCAGTGAAGCGGAAGCCTATGCATGCGCAATTTGAAACTTTGCAACAACAAGAAACCTGTTCATTGCGGCCGTCTCATTAGTAAAAATGGCCAATTATAACGGTAAAAACAGTAAAATTTTTTCTATGGGATTATGTGAAAGACAGGGTGCCTCCCATGCGCAAAACAATTGAACTCAAAGTATGCATTTGTAATGTGCTTGCATCAGTGACTGAACAAATGCTTCAGAATGTATGGTGTGAAATGGACTACGACCTAGATGTTGTCCGTGTGACCAAGGGAAGTCTCATAGAATATCTATGACATATGTATACAAAATTTTGAAGTTCTCTACATTCTGTGTTAATCTTATCGATAAATTCTTTTCCATTCAATAGTTATAGCCGTGTGTAATCGCTATATTCATTTTGACTTACCCTATATTATTACTTTAGAATGTATATTATTATATACAGAGTAATAATAAATTAAGGTTATTATTATAATAAATTTTTAAAGTATTGTGTAAATTATTTTCAGTTAATATTTATCATATCTGTGGTATATGATCAAATTATAACCTATGCTGATAACATTAATTGCTGCCCTCGCTTAAATGCATACCCCGCTTAATTGCATAAAATTCAGTGGAACCAATTGTATGCAATTAAGCGGGGCTGACTGTATTTAAAAAAATAATAATAAAAGAATCTGTTATAAACTGGTGTTCCTGGGCACCTTAATGTCAACTCAAGATTCAAAGTTCCAAAGG
The DNA here is from genome assembly GCA_963932465.1 of Maratus speciosus. Lineage (NCBI taxonomy): Eukaryota > Metazoa > Arthropoda > Arachnida > Araneae > Salticidae > Maratus > Maratus speciosus. The sequence goes on along the minus strand of CAWVRF010000002.1, from coordinate 3,763,432 downwards.
TATATTCTATTTAACATTAAAATAAGGCCTTTCTGTTGTGTTCAACTAATGTCTGTATTAGAGTGCAATCATTTTACAGTTTTAGACCTCACTTTATTCTACATGAAGACAGCGCATAAAAAATACGTACAAAACCAAATAATAAAAATAAATGTTCTTTTCTGACACATACCTGTCCAAAATCATTGTACTAATTTCACTTCAGTGCATGGGGCACTCATAACTAATGAATCCTCATCCAAATGTACTCTTCGATTTCCAAACGTTTTAAACTTGCATACCAAAGTTAGAGGTGGGAATGCTCGAAAAAAAACTGAAATTTTAAGCCAAGGGGTATTTTTCAAGTTTTCTAAATTGGAAAAATTGAAATTTCATTTGTAAAATAAATTAAAAAATATTAAAAGCTATATTCTGATACTTTTCTTTACATATTTTTCATGTTGAGTGCCCCATATGAAATACTAGCAAGGTATGCCCACTGCTCTGGTCCATTTTCCAAATGAACTTTGAATGAAACAAAAGGGTGAATTCGACCTTGTATTTTAAAGTAATATGAACCCTTAGCTGGAAAGTCCTTCCGCATTTACTAAATACAATGCAAACGCCGTTGCACTATTTTGTTATCTTATGCATTAAACAAAATTTGGGCTATTCAGAAGCAATTCTTTTATACACTCGTGTGCAAAATTAAAGTCACAAACATAAAATCTGTGAAAACTGATGAACTATTCAGTGTTGCCATGAAATTTGGCCCTGGGATATATTACAATGGGAGAAAGAATATAGCAACATAACAATATTGAAAAGATTTTAATTGTGAACAGGGTATATCAAAAAGTGTTAAATCGTGAATCAGAGACAAAGCATTTATCTTTGGAAAAGTCTGTCTAATAAGGAGTGCGACCACAGTGCACTGCTATACAAGCCTCGCGACGAGATCTCATCCTGTTTTGGCAACAAAGGCCATTCTTCCAAAAGCGCGGCTTTAACTCCTGGCGGGTCCTGGGAGGGGGAGGTTACATTGTGCAGTGGCTCTTCCTACACCGTCCCAAAGATTTTCAATAGGATTGAGGTCCAATTCATAGGGCGAATTCAAGAAAATCAACAATGGTGAGCTTTGCAATTTTGTCCATAAACATGAAGTCTAGGCTTACAGCAACCAGGCCGTTATTATTGCATGGGCAAATCGGGACTTTGCCCAGGGGCCCCCAAATCCATATTTTAATTTATAAAACTAGGGGGCTCGGCCCCCTACGAGCTACGCTCGCCAACCCCCGTCCAGACATCGCAGACTCTAAATGCACGTTAATTTGATCGGCTTTAAAAAGATTTCGAAAGATTGAATTATAAGTTAAAAAACAGTGGCAATCTCCCTATAAACGAATTTCTATTCATTTCTCTTTGATTGGAGAATTTTAACGCCAAATCCGCTGCGGTACTACTTGATTATCCTGTCGACCCATTTCGCCAAATTATATAAATCGCCAAACCACTCGCCAAATTATACAAATTGATATAATTTTTATTTTAAATAACGAAAGAACAAATAAATTCGTACAACATTAATAAAAACACAAATAAAACGTCGAAATAAAAATAACTTGATGACGTATACACGTGTAACAACATTTCAAAATAAGCTAATATAAAAGGAATTAAGTAAAGAGAGTCTTTGTCTCCTGGTATTTTTTAACAAAGCGAAAAGAAAGTTCTTTTAAATGAGACATTTTAAATTAATTTTCAAAATATCAAATAAATGTCTAGCGCAATTTCTAAATTTAAACTTTTTTGCAATATTATTTTGTGTTCATTTTATGTAATAACTATAATGTGACGTAAATATGGCGTAATTTCTCCTAAGACTTCTAACGCATGTTAATGAATTTATTATTTTACAATATCCTTTCTCCTTTAAAATTCACGTGTATGCTTTTTCTGACGTAATTTTTAATAAGTTCCTGCTTTTTATACGTAATTATTTAATTCTAATTTGAAAGTTTTTTTCCTGTTTATAATAGTCGTGTAAATAAATTTTTAATTTGAAGCAAACATTATTGCTTGCGCTTTTTATACAGATGGCAACAGTTTAAATTAGTACAATTTTCTGAAATCTGTAAAAAATATCTCTAGAAATGCTGAAAATTTGAATTTAAAATAGAAATAAAACCTGAAAAAATGAGTCAAAATAAAAAAATTAATGCAATCTGCACTCCGGCAAATTCTGACGCATAAAATGATCTAAAAATGATTACACTGCCATGTCTAGTTTTTGCTGCTATAAAACTTTTTTAGTGGAACGATTTTGTCCAACTTTAGCATTAAATAACTCTTAAAATAATTCTTCGATTTGAAAACTGTCTGCATCAGCGTGTTTATCAAATATTTTTGTATAAAACCACCGATTTTCATATTTTTGTATGCATTATTTTTGTTAATATTAACGAAGAAATGCCTCCGGTCACAAAAAAATCAAAACCGGCGGCGGTGACAGCGGGAGTTACTTTTTTTTAGAATAGAGAGATATTTACTTTTTTTTTTTTAATTCCAACTCTGAAAATTTTCAAATACAAATTGCAAATTTCAGCTTTAAAAGAATGAATGTAAATCATATCTAAACTATAGTGGAGGAAAATAATCAATTTTAATTGTCATGAGATACATTTTCTTCCGTATTCAAAGTTTTTCCTTATAAGTTTGAGTTAAATATGAAAAACAAATGCAAAATTGCCATCTTTTTAGATTTATTAAAAAACCACTTTCTACTTGTGAAGTAGAATCTATTTGATTTGATATGTTGTGTGTAGTACAACTTAAAAAGATGTAAAAAAAAAAAAGTAAATTAACTTATATTTACATGTTAGAGTATTTGATACTCTTCCATAAGCTGAAGTTATTAAAATCATCTTAAAATAATATAACAAGTTGCTGAAGTTTTAGGAAAAAAAAAATTCTGTACTTAAAAAAAAAAAAAAGAGTATTTTTAAATATTAAGGTGCTTAATTTAGAATGGACGGAGCTAAGAATTTTCTTCTATTTAAAATCCAAGGTACGAAAATATTGTTTATGCATTACACGTATATGACCGATCATCAATTCTGTTTGAATAACGTTGCAATGATTCAAATGCCTCCCCTAATTTATCTTTGCCCAGAGCCCCATTACTCATGATTGGGCACCGACAACAACACAGAACAACCTCACATTGGCTTCAAGGACCTCATCCCTATAGCGATGTGCGTTGACAGTACCCGCATCGAAGACGTGCAATAGTGTATGACTGCCCAACATTATGCTGCACCAGGCAAGGATTCCTTTGCCACCCAATCTGTCAATTTCTTTTATGTAGGAAGGGTGATAGCGAGCTCCACTTTCTCTCCAGATGAAGATTTGACGAGAATCCACTCTGCGTGGTAAATCTCGACTCATCACTGAAAAGAACACATGCCCATTCTTGTTGTGTCCAAGACTGATGTCTTCGGCTCCACAACAACTGGGCTCTCCTATTGGATGCAGTGAAAGGGACACACACAATTGGACACCAGGAGTTAGGGATAAGGTCCTGAAGTCTATGTGAGATTGTTCCGGGATGCTGTAGGCCCGGACTTCATGTTTAGGGACAATAATACGAAGCCACACAGAGCTCACATTGTTGATGGTTTTCTTGAAGAGGATATTCACCCTATGAATTGGCCCTCGAGGTCTCTGCACCTCAATCCTATTGAACATGTTTGGCATGGTCTTGGAAGAGCCATTGCGCAGCACAACCCACCTCCCCGGAGTTAAAAGCCGTACTTTTGGAAGAAGGCCTTTGTTGCCACAAGCATTTATTGACACCTTCATAAACAGTATGAGATCTCGTTGTGAGGCTTGTATAGAAGTGCACAGTGGTCACACTCCATATTAGACAGACTTTTCCCGAGATACAGTCGTCCCCACTTAATCGGGTCACGGATAATCAAATACCCCGCTTATTCGAATATAATCCTCCGGAACCGAATTTATTTCCATTGATTCTATGTTATTTTTCCCCGCTTAAACCAAGTACCTTTTACAAACGTCCCCGCTTAATCGAATAACAACTGTGTGACCGATGTTTGGAAATAGGCGCTGAAAGCACGTTTGAGCTGGAACTTTCTTCCACCTTTTGTCATTTTCAGTTCCTTTAGGCTTAAAACAAATTTTCAGGTCTTCCTGCAATAATTTCGGCCATCAGGTGTATAATGGACAGGTCAAATGATTTCCCACCTTGATCTTCCCACCATCACTTCTTGCTGTTAACCAGGCTTTAATGGCAATGCGCCGTCACTCGAGATGGTAGATGTAATATTTTGCACTCATCGAAAAATAACTCTGTATTTATTACAGTAGAAGATCTTTATAACGCAATTCTATATAACGCAATTCTCCATATAACGCACAACTTCTCAGATGTAAACAATGATTTTTGCAGTTAAAAAGCACCTGCATTTTCACATTGTAAAATATTGCTACTCTCTAGAGGACTAAATTTGATAGATTAGTTCAACTTTATTTTCTAATTTAAGACCTTTTTACTGAAAAAAATGCCATTATTACAATAAACATTTTTGAAAATGTCTAATATAAGGGATGGTTGTGTCAGTTATATTTGGATCATGTTTATAAAGTAAATTTAACAATATCTGACCTATATTATGCAAAAATTTCTAATTTGTATAATCTTTGTAACAAGGAATGCAGTATAAAGATATCCTAATGTATTTTGATATGTTTCAGACATATTTGGCCATGTTTACAAGGTGAATTTAATGATGTGATCCATATAACGCAAAATTCTATATAACGCACAACCTTGCGTTTTGAGGTTTGCGTTATAAAGATCCTCTACTGTATTTTAAAATTCCACTTAAACAAACCACTTTCAGCGATTTTTTTAAGGAAGTATAAGTAACGTAAATTAGAAGTAGCAAAGTTTTGACCCAATTAGAAACGAGTTGCATTAAGTGTGATGTAAATCATATAAACTGACATTAAATTAATATGTATTTACTTTATATTAGCATTTGTATTTATTTTAGTTTGTTATTCTGTTAAGAATTTATTATGCTGTTAATTAAATACACCGTAGATAGTTATTTTGCCTTTTTATTACGCATTAAATATTGCAGTTATGATTCCCCGTTTAATCAAATACCCTGCTTAATCGAATATTATTTCTGGAACCGTCAATATTCGTTTAAACGGGCACAACTGTAAATGCTTTATCTATGATCACTTTTTGATATACCCTGTATCTTAATTCACAATTAAAATCTTTTCCATATTGTTATGTTCCTATATTCTTTCTCTTGTTGTTATATACCTCTGTGCCAAATTTCGTGGCAACACAATGAATAGTTCATCCGTTTTCACAGATTTTATGTTTGTGACCTTAATTTTGGACAAGAGTATAGTAGAGTTTGGGAGGAAAATGTGGCCGTTATCACCATCAGAAATTAAAATGCTCCCTAGTCGCCACCAGTGATGTGAGAAGGGTAAATACCCAGGTGGTAGGTACTTATTGTTTGTGTACCCAGGTATTTACCGAAGTCTGGGGTAAATACCCAAAAACTGGGTATTTTCATATTTTACTGTAAAGTATCAGAATCTTGTAAAAATTCTTGAAATCGTTGGATAGAATTTTTCCAATATGATAGCCTATATAGAAGAAAAATAACTGAAAAAAAACTAAAGAAAAATAACTGCATTTTGTCCGGTTGAATGGCCTTGCAAATCTTTTCTCTTTACTTATGCTCCCGAAGGGCTGTCCTTCTGTCTTCCTCGGAACTGTAGTTTCGATTCTTTCGGCTGCCTCTCGAGTTGTCGTCAGAAACTCCGGGTGTTCGCCGTCTGTTTCCTCCTGGGCTTTCCTCTAATAACAATTATTCTTGCTGAAAATCTTCTAGCTGCCACCAAGTTGTAACGGAGCCAATGTCGTAAGGTGGTGTGGTAGCGGGCAACTTCAACGGCCAAGGCTTTTTTAAAGTCAAAGAAATATTTTATTGCATTACAAACAAATTAAATAATATTTTCTGGATTATATAAGTCTTATTTACAACATTTTTCATATGAGGGTTCGAGTTCAGCTGATAATAATATATTTATAGAATCAAGTCCAGTCCTCGAATAATAGATCGCTTTCAGTGTAGTCAGTCTCTTACTTATCCAATGTCCACTATTTTCGAAGATAGAGCTCGCGATGCTCGACAGGAATGTCGCACTTTTGTAGGTGTTTAACCGAGGTTTAGGAACCTCCGATCTTCAACTCCGTGGTGGAGATATTTTAACAGCCACACCTGGCTTTCGCTTTTCTGTGCTTCGGAGTATGGCCCGATGCCGTCGACGCGTGAGAGATTTCCACTCTGCACGACCTGAAACACCTTGAAGTCCCAACTTCAACAGAAGGGAAAATTAAGCTAAGCTCCCGAGAATGCTCTCGCATCCTCTTTTATCAGTTTCGTTTTTCCGTCTAGGACCAAAGCCACTCCCATTAGCCACTCACCATCCGTGGGGCCATGATCTCATAGGCCAGCCCTTTCTCTATAGGCTGCCGTCAGGAACTTTCGCGTCCGGTTTTCATCTCTGGTTTCACTTTCTACTTTCCCACGGGAACGAGGCCCTCGTGAACATCAAAAGAATATTTCTCTCGCTAGATAAAAGAGTTCCTTTCACCCTAGTGTCATCTGCGAAGATTGATTGAAATTGAAGTATTTGTTTCATCTCTAGCGACACTTTCTAGGACTCTGAAGAAATTTGGAGGCTAGGTGAAAATACATTAGCTTCCCTATGCTGGCTTTTGCCTTGTAAATTGAGAGTTTCAATGTGAGATATCGTCGAATTCTCACAAGAAAAAAAACCTCCTTTTATATTAAATTCTTAAATGTCATTTTTATGTTATTTCACAAACTATCTTTGGTCAGTGGTCAAAAGTAACAAAACTATAGTAGTCACTCATTTTTTTAGGGTAGTTTGGTCACACCAAACAACCCGAAAAATGAGTGTATGTTACATTTTGATAAATGTAATGTAGCAAGTAGTGCAGTCACCAAACTATCCATAAAATGAATGCGTGTTACATTTTGTTAAATGTAATGTAGCGAGTTGTGCAATACTAAAAATCAGTAGTTTGTATCGAACACTGACACTCTGCTACTTCAGCAGATAAAAATGTCTAGTCACGGGATTGTAACTTGTTTCTTTTATGCAACCCTTTACAAGTCAGCAAGTCAACTGCAGCATTGAACATCATTCAATGACATCATTGAGCCAAGCTATAAAATCCAAATTCAATCTTTTCTTGTCTCATTATTAGATCTTCATGTTGTTGTTTTATAGATTTTTAAATGTATGTTGTATTGTCCTGCTTCACTCACACAGGATTGTATGTTTCCTTTTGCAATTCTTTAATGTTTGAGATAGAATGAGGAGTATTACTTAATCTGCCATTTGCAGTGAATCCCTTAACAAAATCGGACTCCTTTTGAAAAATAGTCACTGCATTTTAAAACAAGCCATTGACTGTTTTTGACAAAGTAGTTGTTGTGTGCTACAAAAATAGTTTTTTGGTCTGTGGTAGCTCATTACAGTAGCAGCTATACTGTTCTTCTTTCATTTTATCCCAAACTCTTTCTGTTGGTTATTGTGTTATTGTCCTCACGTAAGAATACGTTTTGTGTCTAACTTTAATTATTTAATTTCTTCTAGCTTACAGAAGGACTACAAGCTGAGGCCTTTCTATCCCCGTCTTCTAGAGCATCCTTTCATCGCATCAGAGAGTACGCAAAAGTACGACATCTCGCATTATATCACTTTTGTCCTCGACCTCTACGAGAGAGTGCCCCAGTTGAGCGGCAGCAGTTAGTGGGTGTGGTCTTGCACAGAGAATTGTTTGTTTGAGAATTGTTTTGGGGGGGAGAAAGTTCCATCTGTGGGTAGGTTGCTCTTCTAACCTGACTTGTTTTTTCTATACGCAAAATAAAATAAAAGGTTATTTCTGAAATGCATTATGGGATCTGAAAATAATGCTTGATAAAGTGAAGTCTGTTCTTGAGCATTTCTTGAGAGCTGCATTCATTCTATATCGCCCTCTGTAGAGGCAACCTACCTCCTTGTGGAGCTTGAGCCTCCTATTCAATGAGAATGTTCATTGTGTTTGAATGCTAATCCAATTTTATGGAGTTAATGTGTTTGTATATATATATCCTTTCCCTTTCTTGTCATTGCATGGAGTCAGAAGTGCCTTTTTTAAACAAATAGTGTACATAGAATGGCAGTGGGAGAAGAATGAATTTCCTGTACAGAGAGAGAGAGAACCTTGGAAAGTGACTGAATCGAAGAGGCTTCTGATGTCAAATGATACTTTGCATTGGCTACTACTACTAAGTGGGGGATGTTCTTCTTTCCACTCTGAGCCAAAACACCTCTCTCTATTTCTATCTCTCAAAATTTCTGTTTTTAGAATGGAGAAGGCTTCCCTGACAGTTTTTTTTTTTTTTCTCATTTTAATACAATTTAGAATATGTATGGACTGTTGAATGGGTTTATATAAGATTGGAAACTAGAGTTTAGGGAACAGATCTATTTGATCATTTTGACAGGAAACCCTCCATTGTACTTTTTATGTGTTTTATTTTATCCTATGTAATAAAACAGGCTGGTGTTATGTCGGGGGAAAAAATCAAATGGGGTACCATTGAAATCATTCCATAAACATGTGTGATCTTTAACAGACAAAAATCAGAGAGGCAATCGGTGTGTATTCTAAATTGTATTAAAACATTTTAGAAAGAAAAGAAAAATGACCCTATCATGGGTGCCGAGAATGAGCCTAGTGGATTAGAATCCACTCCTTTAGTGATCCAGGACAAGATCTCAAATTTTATCCTCAATGGTCTATCCTTAGACGTGTGATAGAAGCAAGAAATCCTTAAAATGGCCTATTAACAGGAGAAAGTTTTAATGAATAACTCTTTCAGCTTTTGAATTCCCTTTTATCTATTCATCGAGTCCCATCTGTAGTATGGAGCTCATAAAGAGGACTCGATGGGACATCGGATTTTAATCGGCCTTTTTGGGTCACTTGTTTCAAAAGGATTTTGATTTTTGCTCACATGTCAGCAAAAAACCCGAAAAGAATTTTAAAGAGAACAAAAATGAGTTTCTTACTTTTATGCAAATTATAAAATAATTTTAGATTGGAGTTTTCTCAAAGTCCGTAAGAATCAAAATGGCATACCCAGTCAAGATGTCGCCTCAACCTGTATTTTGATGTTTTGACTCAGAGTTGGAAAATGTTTCAAAAAGAGGAATTGTCAATCTGGACAAGTGCGTCAGGATCTTTCAAAAGATGCCTGTCAAAAATGTTTCTGTGATGTTTCTGTTCTTGTTCCACTGAAATGGGCTTCTGTGTAAACTCTGTTCCATAGTGTAAGCTCATTTCTCAAATTTGTTTGTTTTGTAAAGAAAGTACAAAATATTTCGGGTGAAAAAAAAAAAAAAATTGGTACAAAATAGGTAGTTATGTCAGTACTGCTCTCTTCCATCCAAAAGGAGTGCCTGTTATTTAAAAATATATTAATAAAGAATCTTTTTTTTTTTAAATCCTGCTTTTTGTTTGCCTGCTTCTTCTTCTGAGTCTTAAAAACATGATTTTTGCCACATTTAAAATTACACTACCCAACAAAAAAAATATTTTTGTCAGTTTCCTGGTTCTAAATAGTCAATTCTTACTAATTTTGGGTTGAAAAAAACGAATATCTAAATGAAATTTTTTTATTAGCTCTTGTTTTCAAGATACAATACAGTCCACTGCAGAAAGGCACACAATATCCCACACATCGATTTAAAAGGAAATTGAAGAAGAAAAAAATTCATATGTAATAAATACAATACAATAGGCATGTTTCATTAAACAATGTTCATTTTTCAGAAAGCAGTGATTGTTTTTAGCCTATTCTTGCAACCGTTTCCTTTTGATTTGCCTCTTGTATGTCAACGCCGGAGCATCTCTTGTAACAGTCCAGCAGTAGACGGCCAGCATTGACTCTTCCCAACGACCCTGATATCTGCGTTCCATTACAGAGATACCTTTGTGAAACCTTTCACCGTGCTCATCGCTTACAGCTCCACCGTTTTTAGGGAAAAAAATCAAGATAGGAGTGGAGGAAATGAAGTATGTTGCATCCAAGGTCATGGTACTTTTGTAGGAGTTCTTTCACCAACTGTTGATCGTTCTCGGCTTTTCTGTTGCCTAGAAATCCTCGTACCACACCTTTTAAGGCTTCCCAGGCTGCTTTCTCTTTCCCTTCCAAAACTTTATCAAAAGCAGGGTAATTCATTATTGTGCGTATTTGAGGGCCCACAAAGATTCCCTCTTTAACCTTTGATTCAGTCAGTCTTGGAAATTTCACTCTAAGGTACTGGAAAGCCTCTCCATCCTTGTTCGTGACTTTCACGAAGTTCTTCATCAATCCCAGCTTAATTTGCAGGGGTGGAAGCAGAATGTTTTTTGGATCAACTAGAGGCTCATTTTCGACATTTCTCTCCCCGGGATTTAGATTTCTTGAAGGCCATTTATCTTTTATGCAGTGAGAGTTTCTATCGCGACTGTCCCCAAAACACAGAAAACAGCAGTACTTGGTATAGCCTAATTGCATTCCCAGGAGTAATTACTTTACCAATTACTTTCAAGTCACCACAAATCTGCCATTTATGATCCTCGTATTTATTGACTCTAAGTAATTTCACGTTCCCGTAAGTTTCCTGCATGTGAACGGAATGTCCAATGGGAAGGGAAGGAATAACGTTGCCGTTGTGTAATAAGACTGCTTTTAAACTAAGTTTGGAAGAGTCTACAAATAACCTCCACTTCCGTGGATCATGAGTTATGTCCATGGGATTCATCAAACCATTAACATCAGTACCAGCAAACCCATGTTCTCTCTTCTCAAAGAAGATTCTTGTGACGAGTCTTGTATTCTGTGATCTTGACTTCTGGTTGGAGTAGATGCCATTGCTTCAGTCTTGATGACAGAAGCTCTGCTTTCTCCTTTGGCAAGTCAAGATCTCTTACGAGATCATTCAGTTCTGTCTGTTTTAGTCTGTGAGGCTCATTCAAATCTTCTGCCTCAAAATATAGGTCATGGGAAGTCCCAGGTCTAGTGACTTCTTCTTCTACAGCATCATCCTCTTCAATCTCATAATTTTGAGGTGGTTCAGGAATTGCAGATTAGCCGAGTGAGGAACGGGCCGAATGGCTGATGTAACACTAGGATACTGTACCGATTCCTTCTTCTTTTTTGTCCAACCTCGATTCATGGATGGCGTCATGCAGAAATAACAATTGTGAACGTGGTTTCCTTGCTCACGCCAAATCATGGGTATAGCAAACTTCATTTTTCGTTTCTTCCCATTCAGTCACTCTCGCAGTCTAACTGAGCAAGAATTACAGCAAACATGTGGGGCCCAAGGTTTATCCTGGTCACCTACCTTCATACCGAAGTAATGGAAGTAAGCTGTCTTTACAACTGGGCTAATGGTTCGCTTCTGGGCTTCAAAAGTTATTTCACTACAGATGTAACAAAAGTTGTTGACCTTTAGTTGTAAGGCGAATAGCAGAGAATGTCACTTGAATCGTGCACTGTTATCTTTTTTCACTCTACTGACGCTCTCACCGGTTCAAAAGACGGTCAGTCCCAGGGAAGGTGCTTCCATCTGCTGAGGAAAAAGAACGTCAAAAAGATTCCACACAGAGAATGCAGTTGAGAGGAATTACAGCTATTAGGAGTACCAACTTCCGAACATTCAATTTCCCATAAAACAGCCATAGTGAAATTTCTCAAGTTGGTTCCTATCTTGGAAACAAGAGCTAATCTCAACTTTTTATGTTGGTTTTCGTGTTTAGCGAGACAAAATACTTCGGAAATAACTATTTTCGAGCCCGAAACATTTTTGATGTTGGGTAGTGTTATTAGACTAGAGAAGCCATACTCAACCTTTCTTTTTCACGGGCCGCAAATACAGTCCGCTCTTTGTTTAACGACTTTCAAGAAACCTCGAAAAAGCGTCCTTGAATGGAGATCATCCTTAAACAGAATTTGTAGAAAAATAATATTTGAAAAACATTTCCCTTCATGGTTAACAGGCTTAGAACTGTCCATACATTTTTCAATATAGTGGCGTGTTTAGAAATGTAATTATACTGCATGCAAGAATACCATTACAGCATACAATGTTACTTAAAGTACAAAAAAAATATTTATAATAATTAAACAATGTTACTTACAGTACGATAAAAATATTTGTAATGCATTTAATTAAACAAATTAAGTTTTTAAAAAATCAAAAAGTTTAGATTGTTTCAAGGGTGGTCTAGTTTTTAGTACCCTTGCTTTCAAGCCTCTCAAGATGGTTGTATGAGTCATCTTCCATATTGGATGAAACAATGCACTGACGCATAATATCCAGGGCAGAATTCGCATCGGAGTAAGAAGGAGGTGGTGTCTCGCTTTCTGTATCATCAGCTTCATCGCCATCTTCTGCATCTGAAGTTGCATTTTCATTTGCGATGTCTTCATAAATTTCATCTAAATTTCTGAAGTCGGTTGTTAAAACGTCTTCGTCACATGGGTAAAGTCCGTTACACCCTTCTCCTTTATCTGTACTCATCTGAATTGCAAGAAAACTTGTTTTTTTATCAGAGGAAGTTTCTTTAACATGTATAAAGCGTTAGGGGGGAAAAAAACTATGTGAAATCGTTAAATAGAAACAATTTAGTCTTTAAATAGAGATTTTTTCACTTACAGGAGCCGGGACTGCAAAATATCATCCTTAATCAGAGATTGTCGTTAAGTAGAGCGACATTAAACAGAGACGACTGTATAAGTTTCCGACTTTAGGCGGGCTGCACCACAGTTATAAAAGGACTAAAAAACGTTAATTAAAATAACATAAGTAGTTTAACAATGCAATATAAGTTAATATTATCAGTAGGGTTGAAGATGAGTTGCTGAAGAAATATTAACACAAAAGTGAACACCCTTCTTTCCAAATAAAAAAAAACTTTGTAGTAGATTTCTGTTGCAAATGCTGTAGAAAATAGTCTGCAAAGTGAGCTGGTTGACAGCAGTGCTATAAAATGATTTGGGTGCCCATTTGTTTCGCTAGAAAAGTTCAAACCTAAAAAGCAGTATTAGCTGTATAAAACATAATAATATAACAATGAAGAATTTCCAAGCTCTAAAGGGAGATTTTCTCTAACCTATCAATCTTCTGCTTAATGGAAGAAGAAAAAAATTATAGAAAATTTGTAATGTTATTGGATTAATGTTGAAGATTAAGAAATGTCTACGTCACTGTAGGACAAATATGGCTACATGTAAAAAGAACTTTTGACTAAGGAAATGGCTTTTAGCATAATTTTAAATGAATTATAAATAACAGGACAGATTTTTTTCACCATAAAAATATATAAAATAACGCTGAAGATCTTAAATACTTTTTATGCACATCGCAGTTAATTGTATAAGTATGGTTTCATGATGATGTGCTGCACCTAAAAGGTCGCCGGCTACATGTGGCCCGTTGACCTCAGGTTGAGTAGGGCTGGACTAGAGTATAATGTCTCATTGAACACCATATGAATGTAATTTCTTTCAATTTTTAATGATCCCCTCCACTTCAAATTTAGTGTTAAATCCATACAATACTATCCAACTGGGACTCTCTGAAGAGATTGCTGATTTTTCTTCTTTTTCAGTATGCTTAACCCAAAAATAAATTCTTATTTTTCCTTTCATCCTCAGTCCATTGCCATAGGTATTCTACTCAGCAACACCACCAAGAAAACACCCAAAAATTCCCCTAACCAGCTGAAATTTTACTTTACTTTCTAACATTTAAATAGGTTTAACAGTTATACTAATGGGTCAATAAGTTGCAATTTTTTCAACTGGGTGAAAGTTTCCAGGCCAGGATTTGAACCTTTTGGCCATTTCTCTGGCAACTGAATAAATGTGGCAGGCATACAATGAACTCAGATGGATTGTGATCAGCTCAACAGAATAAATCTCAGGTTGTGAAACTCGCAAGAAATGTTGGATTACACTTGATTCATTTTAACACAAGAGTGTCATTCTGTATCCAACGTTAATGCAAGTACAGCCTCTCAATGCGACAAATGCAGTTTCTCTTCCCCAGTGACAGGTGACCCATACTCATCTCTTATGCAACCGCTTTAACACCGTCAAAAGATACTTCATAAGTCAAGATGGCCAGTGGGAAGAACATGAGCCACCCTAAACAAATAGCAAAATGGAGTGAAGATGTTGGATCTTCTTAGCAGTGGGATGCAGACACCAATCTGTGGATAGAGGATGGGTAAAGGAGGTCTTTATAACGTAAATCTCATTATCTGCCGATTCTTGTATGGATCGTTCAGAAATGTAGAAGAAATTTCTGTTTCTTCAAAATCAACTGGATTAGCTTTTAAAGCTTCCTCAAGCCTATTTGCATAACGGTGTTTCAACTTTTATTAAATTCTCCATGACACTATCTAACTAATGATAGTACAGTTAGCCCCACTTAATCGGGTAACGGATAATTGCATACCCTGCTTATATGCATAGAACGCCGTGGAACAGAAAGGGTCCCCATAAGGTTAATGTTAAATATACTCGTTTTATCCTATAACAATCCCCGGTTAATCGCATAAAATATCCCCAATCTAGTAATACGGATTTTGTGAATTCCCGTTGCCGATGAATTGAGGGAAAAAAATTAAGAACTTAAATGTTTTCATTTAAAGTTTGAAATAATGGTTTGTTTTCTTTAAAATCGAAGAGAAGAAATCGTCGTGAAAGAATACTTGACTCTCTTAATTCTTGGAAGTGCATGCGAGTTGATTTTGAACAGGTGTGATTTTCTTTTAAAGCTTGCCATATATATAGCAACTCAAGTTGCTGGTGGTACATCTTTGAAAATCCTGGAATTGGGGGGGGGGGGGGGGAAATACAATAGAGACGTCAAGAGAATAAAAGAACAATATTTGGTGCCAAGCCGGAAGTAGTGCGAAATGCAGTTTCCAAAGTAGGAAAAAACAAACTTCTATAAAGGATTTTTTTTATAGGCAACAAATAAAGGATAAATTGGCAAATAATAAAAAAATAAAATCAATTTATGCAGAAATTTATTTCATTTCAAAGGTATGATTTAAAAACAAAATTTCTTATTTTACTTTAATTTTATTTTTCACATAAATCACATAAATTATAATGAAAAATTAAACCCTGTAACGTAAATAGTGTTATAATATACAGGGTAAGTCAAAATGAGTATAGTGATTACAAACGGCTATAACTATTTAATGGAAAAGAATTTATCAATAAGATTAACACAAAATGTAGATGGAATTTCAAAATTTATTTACATAAGGTGCAGTGAAGCGGAAGCCTATGCATGCGCAATTTGAAACTTTGCAACAACAAGAAACCTGTTCATTGCGGCCGTCTCATTAGTAAAAATGGCCAATTATAACGGTAAAAACAGTAAAATTTTTTCTATGGGATTATGTGAAAGACAGGGTGCCTCCCATGCGCAAAACAATTGAACTCAAAGTATGCATTTGTAATGTGCTTGCATCAGTGACTGAACAAATGCTTCAGAATGTATGGTGTGAAATGGACTACGACCTAGATGTTGTCCGTGTGACCAAGGGAAGTCTCATAGAATATCTATGACATATGTATACAAAATTTTGAAGTTCTCTACATTCTGTGTTAATCTTATCGATAAATTCTTTTCCATTCAATAGTTATAGCCGTGTGTAATCGCTATATTCATTTTGACTTACCCTATATTATTACTTTAGAATGTATATTATTATATACAGAGTAATAATAAATTAAGGTTATTATTATAATAAATTTTTAAAGTATTGTGTAAATTATTTTCAGTTAATATTTATCATATCTGTGGTATATGATCAAATTATAACCTATGCTGATAACATTAATTGCTGCCCTCGCTTAAATGCATACCCCGCTTAATTGCATAAAATTCAGTGGAACCAATTGTATGCAATTAAGCGGGGCTGACTGTATTTAAAAAAATAATAATAAAAGAATCTGTTATAAACTGGTGTTCCTGGGCACCTTAATGTCAACTCAAGATTCAAAGTTCCAAAGGTATATTCTATTTAACATTAAAATAAGGCCTTTCTGTTGTGTTCAACTAATGTCTGTATTAGAGTGCAATCATTTTACAGTTTTAGACCTCACTTTATTCTACATGAAGACAGCGCATAAAAAATACGTACAAAACCAAATAATAAAAATAAATGTTCTTTTCTGACACATACCTGTCCAAAATCATTGTACTAATTTCACTTCAGTGCATGGGGCACTCATAACTAATGAATCCTCATCCAAATGTACTCTTCGATTTCCAAACGTTTTAAACTTGCATACCAAAGTTAGAGGTGGGAATGCTCGAAAAAAAACTGAAATTTTAAGCCAAGGGGTATTTTTCAAGTTTTCTAAATTGGAAAAATTGAAATTTCATTTGTAAAATAAATTAAAAAATATTAAAAGCTATATTCTGATACTTTTCTTTACATATTTTTCATGTTGAGTGCCCCATATGAAATACTAGCAAGGTATGCCCACTGCTCTGGTCCATTTTCCAAATGAACTTTGAATGAAACAAAAGGGTGAATTCGACCTTGTATTTTAAAGTAATATGAACCCTTAGCTGGAAAGTCCTTCCGCATTTACTAAATACAATGCAAACGCCGTTGCACTATTTTGTTATCTTATGCATTAAACAAAATTTGGGCTATTCAGAAGCAATTCTTTTATACACTCGTGTGCAAAATTAAAGTCACAAACATAAAATCTGTGAAAACTGATGAACTATTCAGTGTTGCCATGAAATTTGGCCCTGGGATATATTACAATGGGAGAAAGAATATAGCAACATAACAATATTGAAAAGATTTTAATTGTGAACAGGGTATATCAAAAAGTGTTAAATCGTGAATCAGAGACAAAGCATTTATCTTTGGAAAAGTCTGTCTAATAAGGAGTGCGACCACAGTGCACTGCTATACAAGCCTCGCGACGAGATCTCATCCTGTTTTGGCAACAAAGGCCATTCTTCCAAAAGCGCGGCTTTAACTCCTGGCGGGTCCTGGGAGGGGGAGGTTACATTGTGCAGTGGCTCTTCCTACACCGTCCCAAAGATTTTCAATAGGATTGAGGTCCAATTCATAGGGCGAATTCAAGAAAATCAACAATGGTGAGCTTTGCAATTTTGTCCATAAACATGAAGTCTAGGCTTACAGCAACCAGGCCGTTATTATTGCATGGGCAAATCGGGACTTTGCCCAGGGGCCCCCAAATCCATATTTTAATTTATAAAACTAGGGGGCTCGGCCCCCTACGAGCTACGCTCGCCAACCCCCGTCCAGACATCGCAGACTCTAAATGCACGTTAATTTGATCGGCTTTAAAAAGATTTCGAAAGATTGAATTATAAGTTAAAAAACAGTGGCAATCTCCCTATAAACGAATTTCTATTCATTTCTCTTTGATTGGAGAATTTTAACGCCAAATCCGCTGCGGTACTACTTGATTATCCTGTCGACCCATTTCGCCAAATTATATAAATCGCCAAACCACTCGCCAAATTATACAAATTGATATAATTTTTATTTTAAATAACGAAAGAACAAATAAATTCGTACAACATTAATAAAAACACAAATAAAACGTCGAAATAAAAATAACTTGATGACGTATACACGTGTAACAACATTTCAAAATAAGCTAATATAAAAGGAATTAAGTAAAGAGAGTCTTTGTCTCCTGGTATTTTTTAACAAAGCGAAAAGAAAGTTCTTTTAAATGAGACATTTTAAATTAATTTTCAAAATATCAAATAAATGTCTAGCGCAATTTCTAAATTTAAACTTTTTTGCAATATTATTTTGTGTTCATTTTATGTAATAACTATAATGTGACGTAAATATGGCGTAATTTCTCCTAAGACTTCTAACGCATGTTAATGAATTTATTATTTTACAATATCCTTTCTCCTTTAAAATTCACGTGTATGCTTTTTCTGACGTAATTTTTAATAAGTTCCTGCTTTTTATACGTAATTATTTAATTCTAATTTGAAAGTTTTTTTCCTGTTTATAATAGTCGTGTAAATAAATTTTTAATTTGAAGCAAACATTATTGCTTGCGCTTTTTATACAGATGGCAACAGTTTAAATTAGTACAATTTTCTGAAATCTGTAAAAAATATCTCTAGAAATGCTGAAAATTTGAATTTAAAATAGAAATAAAACCTGAAAAAATGAGTCAAAATAAAAAAATTAATGCAATCTGCACTCCGGCAAATTCTGACGCATAAAATGATCTAAAAATGATTACACTGCCATGTCTAGTTTTTGCTGCTATAAAACTTTTTTAGTGGAACGATTTTGTCCAACTTTAGCATTAAATAACTCTTAAAATAATTCTTCGATTTGAAAACTGTCTGCATCAGCGTGTTTATCAAATATTTTTGTATAAAACCACCGATTTTCATATTTTTGTATGCATTATTTTTGTTAATATTAACGAAGAAATGCCTCCGGTCACAAAAAAATCAAAACCGGCGGCGGTGACAGCGGGAGTTACTTTTTTTTAGAATAGAGAGATATTTACTTTTTTTTTTTTAATTCCAACTCTGAAAATTTTCAAATACAAATTGCAAATTTCAGCTTTAAAAGAATGAATGTAAATCATATCTAAACTATAGTGGAGGAAAATAATCAATTTTAATTGTCATGAGATACATTTTCTTCCGTATTCAAAGTTTTTCCTTATAAGTTTGAGTTAAATATGAAAAACAAATGCAAAATTGCCATCTTTTTAGATTTATTAAAAAACCACTTTCTACTTGTGAAGTAGAATCTATTTGATTTGATATGTTGTGTGTAGTACAACTTAAAAAGATGTAAAAAAAAAAAAGTAAATTAACTTATATTTACATGTTAGAGTATTTGATACTCTTCCATAAGCTGAAGTTATTAAAATCATCTTAAAATAATATAACAAGTTGCTGAAGTTTTAGGAAAAAAAAAATTCTGTACTTAAAAAAAAAAAAAAGAGTATTTTTAAATATTAAGGTGCTTAATTTAGAATGGACGGAGCTAAGAATTTTCTTCTATTTAAAATCCAAGGTACGAAAATATTGTTTATGCATTACACGTATATGACCGATCATCAATTCTGTTTGAATAACGTTGCAATGATTCAAATGCCTCCCCTAATTTATCTTTGCCCAGAGCCCCATTACTCATGATTGGGCACCGACAACAACACAGAACAACCTCACATTGGCTTCAAGGACCTCATCCCTATAGCGATGTGCGTTGACAGTACCCGCATCGAAGACGTGCAATAGTGTATGACTGCCCAACATTATGCTGCACCAGGCAAGGATTCCTTTGCCACCCAATCTGTCAATTTCTTTTATGTAGGAAGGGTGATAGCGAGCTCCACTTTCTCTCCAGATGAAGATTTGACGAGAATCCACTCTGCGTGGTAAATCTCGACTCATCACTGAAAAGAACACATGCCCATTCTTGTTGTGTCCAAGACTGATGTCTTCGGCTCCACAACAACTGGGCTCTCCTATTGGATGCAGTGAAAGGGACACACACAATTGGACACCAGGAGTTAGGGATAAGGTCCTGAAGTCTATGTGAGATTGTTCCGGGATGCTGTAGGCCCGGACTTCATGTTTAGGGACAATAATACGAAGCCACACAGAGCTCACATTGTTGATGGTTTTCTTGAAGAGGATATTCACCCTATGAATTGGCCCTCGAGGTCTCTGCACCTCAATCCTATTGAACATGTTTGGCATGGTCTTGGAAGAGCCATTGCGCAGCACAACCCACCTCCCCGGAGTTAAAAGCCGTACTTTTGGAAGAAGGCCTTTGTTGCCACAAGCATTTATTGACACCTTCATAAACAGTATGAGATCTCGTTGTGAGGCTTGTATAGAAGTGCACAGTGGTCACACTCCATATTAGACAGACTTTTCCCGAGATACAGTCGTCCCCACTTAATCGGGTCACGGATAATCAAATACCCCGCTTATTCGAATATAATCCTCCGGAACCGAATTTATTTCCATTGATTCTATGTTATTTTTCCCCGCTTAAACCAAGTACCTTTTACAAACGTCCCCGCTTAATCGAATAACAACTGTGTGACCGATGTTTGGAAATAGGCGCTGAAAGCACGTTTGAGCTGGAACTTTCTTCCACCTTTTGTCATTTTCAGTTCCTTTAGGCTTAAAACAAATTTTCAGGTCTTCCTGCAATAATTTCGGCCATCAGGTGTATAATGGACAGGTCAAATGATTTCCCACCTTGATCTTCCCACCATCACTTCTTGCTGTTAACCAGGCTTTAATGGCAATGCGCCGTCACTCGAGATGGTAGATGTAATATTTTGCACTCATCGAAAAATAACTCTGTATTTATTACAGTAGAAGATCTTTATAACGCAATTCTATATAACGCAATTCTCCATATAACGCACAACTTCTCAGATGTAAACAATGATTTTTGCAGTTAAAAAGCACCTGCATTTTCACATTGTAAAATATTGCTACTCTCTAGAGGACTAAATTTGATAGATTAGTTCAACTTTATTTTCTAATTTAAGACCTTTTTACTGAAAAAAATGCCATTATTACAATAAACATTTTTGAAAATGTCTAATATAAGGGATGGTTGTGTCAGTTATATTTGGATCATGTTTATAAAGTAAATTTAACAATATCTGACCTATATTATGCAAAAATTTCTAATTTGTATAATCTTTGTAACAAGGAATGCAGTATAAAGATATCCTAATGTATTTTGATATGTTTCAGACATATTTGGCCATGTTTACAAGGTGAATTTAATGATGTGATCCATATAACGCAAAATTCTATATAACGCACAACCTTGCGTTTTGAGGTTTGCGTTATAAAGATCCTCTACTGTATTTTAAAATTCCACTTAAACAAACCACTTTCAGCGATTTTTTTAAGGAAGTATAAGTAACGTAAATTAGAAGTAGCAAAGTTTTGACCCAATTAGAAACGAGTTGCATTAAGTGTGATGTAAATCATATAAACTGACATTAAATTAATATGTATTTACTTTATATTAGCATTTGTATTTATTTTAGTTTGTTATTCTGTTAAGAATTTATTATGCTGTTAATTAAATACACCGTAGATAGTTATTTTGCCTTTTTATTACGCATTAAATATTGCAGTTATGATTCCCCGTTTAATCAAATACCCTGCTTAATCGAATATTATTTCTGGAACCGTCAATATTCGTTTAAACGGGCACAACTGTAAATGCTTTATCTATGATCACTTTTTGATATACCCTGTATCTTAATTCACAATTAAAATCTTTTCCATATTGTTATGTTCCTATATTCTTTCTCTTGTTGTTATATACCTCTGTGCCAAATTTCGTGGCAACACAATGAATAGTTCATCAGTTTTCACAGATTTTATGTTTGTGACCTTAATTTTGGACAAGAGTATAGTAGAGTTTGGGAGGAAAATGTGGCCGTTATCACCATCAGAAATTAAAATGCTCCCTAGTCGCCACCAGTGATGTGAGAAGGGTAAATACCCAGGTGGTAGGTACTTATTGTTTGTGTACCCAGGTATTTACCGAAGTCTGGGGTAAATACCCAAAAACTGGGTATTTTCATATTTTACTGTAAAGTATCAGAATCTTGTAAAAATTCTTGAAATCGTTGGATAGAATTTTTCCAATATGATAGCCTATATAGAAGAAAAATAACTGAAAAAAAACTAAAGAAAAATAACTGCATTTTGTCCGGTTGAATGGCCTTGCAAATCTTTTCTCTTTACTTATGCTCTGATATTTGAAGATGCCGGTCAAGTAAACATTATTTTTTTTTAAAAAAACAAATGTAATTGATATAGTGAGGACCATGAAACGAAATAACCATTTATATGCAATGTTTAGTTGAATTGTAGATAAAAAAGGTTAAGAAAAGAAAAATTGATTCCTTGAAATTGCATAGGGGAGTTATTTGCACTGTTTTAATCCTTTAATGCTCAAGCTATTTTAAAGTTTGTTTTTAATCAAGATTTTTTCTATGAATATTTTTTATCATAAAAAAAAAGGACTTATGATACCAAAGTCTCATAATACCAATTTAACCGAACTTCCAATTATCCGAACAGCCTATTTCTCTCATTTTTTTTTTTTTTTTTTTTTTATGATGAGATTTAAGGTGAAAAAGAACTTGAAGAAATGAAAACCTGGATAAAGTGTGAAGGTTTTAGTATAGTCAAGAACATCCCTTAAATTGTCTGTCCATTTATCCAAACTTTTGCTTATCCTAGTTTGGATAAGCAAAAGCTCGGATAAATGGACAAATTAAGGAATGTTTCTGACTATACTAAAACCATCAGGCTTAGGACCAGGGATGTAGTGGAGGGTATATACACCGTATACCTTCTGGATTTTTTTAAGGAACACCGTATACCTTCTGTTTCTCAAGAAAGCTTTTGTATACGCTCTGCCTTGAGCGTATACCTTTTTTTAACGACTGCACCACTGCTTAGGACTGGCAGCACCAATTAGCGCTAGTGTGTTTAAAAACTTTTTAAGTTTAGTTTACTTGTCCGGATAATCTGCGCTCTACTGTATAGCATTTAGTGCATAAGTTTACAAGCTAAAGAAAAAAATTTTAGATGATATGTTTTGGATTCGTATTTTTTTTTTTTTTAACCATTTGGAAAAATGGTTATTGTTCTCGTCAGGGTAGGAAATCAAAAGCAATCTGAACGTTTCCATTGGTTTAATCCGCAATTTATTCGTTATCTGATTGGTATATACAGTAATCTGTATTTCCCTTTGGTTTCAACAACGATGGACAACAGAGTGTTGCCACTATGACAAAAAAAGTAATAAAAACTATAAAAAAAATTAATAAATCAGAAACAAATTGAGATACAGCTTTCAAACAAATTGCATTTAAAAGTACATTTTTTTCTCTATCCGACGGTATAAAAAGTAATATTGTCCTAACTTTGTCCGCTTTCCTAACAAAAATAGTTGAAAAGTATCCTCTCAAAATATCAAATAAATGTCTAGCGCAATTTCTGAATTTAAACCATTTTGCAATATTATTTTGTGTTCATTTTATGTAATAACTGTAATGTGACGTAAATATGACGTAATTTCTCCTATTTAAGACTTCTAACGCATGTTAATAAATTTATTATTTTACAAATTCCTTTCTCTCTTAAAATTCACGTGTAATTATAGTTTTTATGACGTAATTTTTAAGTTCTTGCTTTTTGTACATAATTATTTAATTCTAATTCCAAATGTTTTTTTCTGTTTATAATAATCACGTGTAAATAAATTTTTAATTTATTTACGCGTATAAATATTTTTTTTTAAGCAAACATTGTTTCCGCTGTTTATACAGTTGGCAACAGTTTAAATTAATATCACTTTCTAAAATCTCCGAGAAAATCTCTCTCTTCTAAAAAAAAGTAACTACCGCTGTCGCCGCCGCCGGTTTTGAATTTTTTGTGACCGGAGGTCTTTCTTCGTTAATATTAAGAAAAATAATGCATACAAAAATATGAAAATCGGTAGTATTATACAGAAATGTTTGATAAACACGCTGATGCAGACAGTTTTCAAATCGAAGAATTATTTTAAGAGATATTTAATGCTAAAGTTGGACAAAATCGTTCCACTAAAAAAGTTTTATAGGAGCAAAAACTATTCATGGGAATTTAATCGTTTTTAGATCATTTGATACGTTTGAAGTTCCCGGTGTGCAGATTGTTTTTCTTTTTTTAATTTGGCTAATTTTTTGAGATTTTATTTCTATTTTAAATTCAAATTTTCAGCATTTCTAGAGATATTTTTTACAGATTTTAGAAAGTGATATTAATTTAAACTGTTGCCAACTGTATAAAAAGCGGAAACAATAATGTTTGCTTCAAAAAAAAGAAAAAATTTTATGCGTGTAATAAATTAAAATTTATTTACACGTGACTATTATAAACAGAAAAAAACATTTGGAACTAGAATTAAACAATTATGTACAAAAAGCAAGAACTTACTAAAAATTACGTCATAAAAACACATTACACGTGAATTTTAAGAGAGAAAGGAATTTATAAAATAATAAATTTATTAACATCCGTTAGAAGTCTTAAATAGGAGAATTTACGTCACATTACAGTTATTACATAAAATGAACACAAAATAATATTGCAAAACGGTTTAAATTTAGAAATTGCACTAGACATTTATTTGGTACAGATGTCATATTCGCCCCACATTGGCGCGATTTTTTTCCGACGCCGATTTGGCGAAAACATCAACAGCATAAACAACAATATCCGGGTTACCATATCAAACAAAATAATGTCACTTTGGCGCTGGTTAAATATGCATTGCGTATATGACATTGGCGTCAGAAAACAATCGCGCCAATATGGGGCGAATATGACATCTGTACCATTTATTTCATATTTTGAGAGGATACTTTTCAACTATTTTTGTTAGGAAAGCGCAAATAATATTTCATTTCTAACACAAGTATTTTCACGTGAATATTAAAAAGAGAAAGAATAGTTTGGTCAAAATTACGTCAGATTAAAAACGATTAATTTAAAATGTCTTATTCAAAAGAACTTTCTTTTCGCTTTGTTAAAAAATACCGGGAGACAAAGATTCTGTTTACTTAATTCCTTTTATATTAGCTTATTTTGAAATGTTGTTACACGTGTCTACGTCATCAAGTTATTTTTATTTCGACGTTTTATTTGTGTTTTTATTAATGTTGCACTAATTTATTTGTTCTTTCGTTATTTAAAATAAAAATGATGTAAATTTGTATAATTTGGCGAGTGCTTTGGCGATTTATATAATTTGACGAAATTGGTCGACGGGTTAATCAAGTAGTACCGCGGCGGATTTGGCCTTAAAATTCCCCAGTCAAAGAGAAATGAATAGAAATCCGTTTATAGGGAGATCGCCATTGTTTTTAAAATTATAATTCAATCTTCCGAAATCTTTTTAAAGCCGATCAAATTAGCGCACTTTTACAGTCTGCGGTGTCTGAACGGGGGTTGACGAGCGTAGCTCGTGCCCCCTAGTCTGTAAAAAATATCTCTAGAAATGCTGAAAATTTGAATTTAAAATAGAAATAAAACATGAAACCAAAAATGAGTCAAATTAAAAAAAGAAAAACAGTCTGCACACCGGGAACTTCAAACGTATAAAATGATCTAAAAATGATTAAATTCCCATGACTAGTTTTTGCGCCTATAAAACTTTTTTAGTAGAACTATTTTGTCCAACTTTAGCATTAATTATCTCTTAAAATAATGCTTCGATTTGAAAACTGTCTGCATCAGCGTGTTTATCAAACATTTCTGTATCATACTACCGATTTTCATATTTTTGTATGCATTATTTTTCTTAATATTAACGAAGAAAGACCTCCGGTCACAAAAATTCAAAAGCGGCGGCGGTGACAGCGGTAGTTACTTTTTTTTTTAGAATAGAGAGATTATTTTTCTTAATATTAACGAAGAAAGACCTCCGGTCACAAAAAAATCAAAACCGGCGGCGGTGACAGTGGTAGTTACTTTTTTTTAGAATAGAGAGATTAATCAAATAATATAGATGAATAATATTACAATCAGAATATTACCAAGATATTTTAGCTTGTGTTTAACTTCAATTATTTGAATTTAAAACAAGTTTTTGCACACAGTTAAAAGGAATTACTTCTATTCGGGAATTTTCAATGTTAATTCATACCATATAGAAGCTTTGTAACTCCTCCAACATCGTTTCAGCATGTCTGATTTTTCTTTCTGTAAGTTTTCCTTAGACGACAGTTGAAGATCTTCAAACCTTAAAGTAATCAAAATTTGTTTACAGGGCTCTCTTTTGTCACTTTATTGGATACCAAACGCTATTTCCAAAAAATAATCTTCCCGGCACATTTCTGTTGAAAATGTTTTAGAAATTTATCATGATAATTACTGTACGGAAATAATGGTAGCCAGAGATCTACTATTAATGCAATGGTAGCCAAACTACCGCTGAGAAACCTATATATTTACGATGTAACAGCAATGTCTTAGCTGTTTAGTTATTTCAGGATTGAAAAAAAAAAAATAGTTTGACCATTGAAGAAAATTATTGAGCATTTTACCAAAAAAAAAAAAGGCCATTTTGAAATTTTTTTTGTGAAACTAATCATGTATCAATACAAATTACGAAATGTCATATTTCACATCAGTCCAAGACGAAATAGAAGGAGGTGATGGGGAAGCGGCAAATTAAATTTTCTGCGTATTGTTTTGGGGATTTTGAAAATATGGCAAGTCTCAAATGCAGAATTGATAAGCATTGAGAGAAAAAGTTAACTATCAAATCCAGTGTTCCTTAGGACCTGGTTACCGCCTTGGCAAAATTACAACACTTTTTTCGAAAAGTATTTTTCCACACTAAACCTTATTTAATCGCAGAATTTTAGGATTAAATAAGGCCAAAACATAGTAACATGAGTTTGCTTAGTCCGTAATCAGGCTCTGTCCCCGTCCCCCTTCCCACACCACCATCATCCAATATCACACATTAGTAATGAATGAATTTTCTAAATATAAAATGAAAAAAAAAAAAAAAAATCTGGAGTTATTCCACTCAACTTTCTGAACAGTTTACAGAAATACTGTGTGTTCAAAACAGTATAACAATGAATAAAAACTTAGATTCTAATTTTACACAAAGGTGATACATTTTCACTGGTGATAAAGACCTCGTGTTTTAAAGAAACGTGCACTTTCATTCATAAAGCTTAAACTTTTTCTAATGACATAATTTTCAATAAATTTTCATTCCGCTTGTACTGAAACAAGGCTTAAAAATTTAAAAAAAAAAAAAAAATAGGATTTTCCTAAATTAAGTCACATTCTGGCAGGCACAGACTGACTCGCCTGGCAATCGACCTGCGGGTTGGTTAACCAGGTTTAATTAAACCAGGTAAATTTTCCCTCAGTTCAAGCTAATAGTTACAACAAACATTAGATTTGAACAGTCGTAAATTATTTAATAATAGTTTTTAGAAAAATCACTTTCTTGAAGCTTTTTTTATTGTTAAATTTCTTTTTCTTTTCGCAAAGCAGACGAATTTTTTTTTTTTTTTTCTTGGAAGTTTCTTTGTTTCAGACGACCCTTTAAATGTTTTGTATAGTACTCTGATATTTTGTATATCCTATCCTAATTTATATTCTGGGATCCTGTCTGTTAACAATGGCGACATGATCTGCCCCAAGAATTTTCATCCTACCTGGCACCAAAGAACGTCACCTCTATTTCGCAATATATATATATATATACACGGGTTTTTTTTTGTGTGTGTGTGTGTGTAAAATCATTTATTGAGTATTTGTTTGAAATATGTAGACTTCATGTAATCGTACAATGCTGTGATTATAATTTCGCTTATATAAATGTTTATTATATTGATTTTTGCGCTTGATGCACAAAAATTTTTACAAAGAATATTTTTACCAAAGGAAAGGGAATCCAAACATTCTTTTCTGTTAAAAATTACACTATAATATGAAAACGAGGCTGTTTCAATATTGTCTATAAATGTGATAATCAGAACCGCATTATTTTGTACATACGTGAGAAAAGGACTGTTCAACCCGGCGTCCTTTGAAGGTTCTTTTTTTTTTAATACAGTGCATAAGACGGAAATCTGTCTTACACGTAGAGCGTTAGACAGTG
The DNA here is from genome assembly GCA_963932465.1 of Maratus speciosus. Taxonomy (NCBI): domain Eukaryota; kingdom Metazoa; phylum Arthropoda; class Arachnida; order Araneae; family Salticidae; genus Maratus; species Maratus speciosus. The sequence goes on along the minus strand of CAWVRF010000002.1, from coordinate 3,735,528 downwards.
TTTTGTTTACTGTATGAAAATCTATTTTAAAAATACATTGCTTTAAAATCAAATTAATAATATTTACACGTTTCATAATATTACTAGCAGCATTAAGATTTTTATCCTCCCGCTGCAAAAAAAGTTTAAAATAGGTTTAATTAATCATAACATATTTTGTGCTAAAAATCTGTATGCTTAGAATCCTACACTCGTCATTCGCAAGCTAATGTTAAACCAATGGCAGCGTTCTTTACAAATTTTTCATTTGCTTTTCAATATTTTTTTTTTTTTTTTCTTGGCATAGTATATATGAGATCGATGTCTAAACGGTTATCTTAATACTGTTTCGATTTTTTCTGTAAGGATACTTTCAATTTCGGATCCAGTTTCGAAATTGAAAGCATCCCCAGAAAGGAAAATTGGAATGGTAAATGATATTATTGTTTTCTACTAGCAAACTGGTTAAAAAATGGGTTTCTAAAAAGTTGCGCCCTCCAAAAATCCAAGGTCTGTGTATTTGACATTGACCGAGTCCGATCCTGCGTGCAGTAGCTGCTCTTCAGGGGTTCACATTCTCTTTCCCATCAGAATATTGTTACATGAAATTTGATCTGTTTTAATCGTGGTATTTTCTACGATTAAACGAAGAGAAATTTTTTTAATGAAATTACTAAAGTAAAGTGATTGTGAACCACCCCTCGAGCCGCCACTGTCTGCGCGGTCAAACGTTATCGTCGATATAAGATGAATGCCAGAAATAAAAATAATTTAATTGTGATATAAATATTCATCAGTTATCATCACAGAATGGTTGAAAAATAGTTTTGATACCAAACCCTTAGACAGATTCCTTTGAAAATTAATACAATTCTTGTGACAGATATATAACATACCTGTCGTTATCATCAAAAGCACATCAAACCGTGCTCTGGGAATTTGAAAACGTGAGGAAATTCTAACATACACGCATATATACACAAATACATATTGAGCCATTGTAAAAAATTGTGAGAAAGCATTCAGAGTATTTGAAAATGTAAAAATATACCATTATTTTTATTTAATGTTATTACAATGCTTTCCTATTTCATTTTTTACATTGTATATGTATGGAAAGTAAAAACTGCAATCTTGAGTAATGTATAAATGTGACAATCAGGGTTCTCGCTGCCGATCGCCACTGAACCTAAACGTTCCATTTGGCGAGAAAATTAAAGACTGGTATCTCCAAATTGCATGAGATCTTTTTTTTTCTTTCGACGACATTCTCAATTATGTTATTCCACAATTAATCCTTTCTTTGTCATCATTTGGGTTTTGATATTCTTAGTGCTTAAGGATGAATCTATTACTACCATTATTTGAATATGAAATTTGCTAGTTTTTCTTTAGCGATCTACCAAATTGCTCAGGTTAGTCAAAAGCTAGTGAGGACCCTGGTGTCAGGCTAATTTTCTAAACCATTAACTGTAGAAATATAGTACCAATAATAGAAAAGTTTCAAAGTTGTTCTTCATCCACTTAAAAGTAATTTATCTCAAGATAGTTATTTTTTAAAAGTTACGAGATTCACATTTTTGTTCGGTCCCTGGGCTGTATGCAATATATTTAGGAAAATGTTCTCCATACTTTAATAGGTAAAATAATAATAATTTCTTTTTTTTTTTTTTTTTTTTTTACGACCAAAATTTACCGAGTTATGATACTTTTAATTTTATGAAATTTTAGTATTTTCCTGCACTAAAAACAGAAAAACCTGTTTCGTCCATATGCGAAAACTAAAATCTTGACAATAGTGTTTTTTTTTTTTTTTTTTTTTTTTTTTTTTTTTAGTAGTCTACAATGCTTCGAAACCGTGGAAAAGAAAAAAAAAAAAAACAGATATAAAGGGCGGCAAATTGTACAGAGGCCGATTGGCGCATTTAAAACTAAAGATGCGCCCGATTCCCCAAAAATATATGTAGGTACTCCGTACTTAAAGAATTACAATTCATTTCATTATTTATTTTTAATTATCTGTATTTAATGCTGTTGAAATACTTTGACTTTCAAATAAAAGTAAAGCTTTAAATCGAATTAAGAATCGCATTTAAATTTTAAACTTGGGGGAAAAATGCAAGAGTGACAAGAGGGCGCACAAACTTTACTTGCTCCAGGGCGCTGAATATGTAGCTACGCCACTGAGCTTGAAGCTAGGAGAGACTAAGTTAACTTCAATATCTCAAAATTACGGTCTTAATATTGAACAAAAATAATAAGTGTAAGTACTCATTTGAGATGTCATTGTCGTTTCTTTTTATATACCAGTTGACTATTAACTTGGAAAAAACGTCGATAACTGATTCTGATAGAAAAATAAACATCTAGTATAAATATACCAAAGTTACCTATAAAACAAAGTTGATTACACGTCAAACTACATCCCATTGCTGTTGACTTAATTATAGATCTTTCACCAACAAAACTTCTTGAGAATGATAAAATTAGTTACGCAAAATTTTAGTAATCTTTTTGGTGATTTTTTTTTTCATTTCTCTTATGAGCATAATAACACAAAGAAATAAATAGACTTGTTATTTTAAAGATTATATTATTCTTCAGTCTGTTGCCTAAATAAACCCTAAAGCGTTAATTTGTAACTAAGTTTAGTGGTTAGGGCTGTGCGTCAGTCGAAATTGTTTTATAATGATAGAAATTTTATCTGAATTTCTGGTACTTTTTTCCTTATCTAGGCTAAAATGATAAATCAACAAATATTGTTCCATTGGCCACCATAAGGTATTTCAAAGTTTTTTTCATTCATTGAAAGTATTTTTTTTTTTTTTAGTGATAGTAAAATAACTGCAGAAGAAAAATATATACTAATAGTAAATCTTTTGTCAGCTTGCTTCCTAACGAAAAACCATAATTTTGTAATCGCTAAGTACAAATTTCGTATAATCGTCGGATTTCAGTGGTGACACTGTCTATTCAAAAGTTCACAATTTCGAAAAAACAGGATCGTGTGAAAAAAATAAATCCAAGCAAAAACCCCTGGTAAAAAGATTAAATGCAACTTCTCTTGTTAAACTTGATATGCAAAATTATTTCAACAATTAATGAAAGTGGTCAGTTTGAAAATTGAATATAAAATTTGAAGCATGCATTTACTCTTAATTTTTCTCTTTTATAAGAATTTTTTTTTTAATAACATGCAGTTGAAATTTATTCTTTTCTTTCACTATAGATTCTTAGAAAGCACAGATGTCATATACGCCCCGTCCCATATTGGCGCAATTTTCTTTTCTGACGCCAACGACATATACACACCGGGTAGCGTATTTCAGAAGTGCTGTCCTCTGAAGAAATACTGTCCTCTGATTGGTTGAACGAAACTCGTCACTACCGGCAACCGATTTTGTTTTGTTTACGTTTGCATTATGGCAGAAATGAGAAATGATTTTTAAAATATCAGTGGTGATATAATAAATCTTTTGCCACCTAATTTCGACTTTAAAGTTACTGAAAGTGCGTATGTTTCCGAAAAAAAAATGCTCTTGTTCATTAAGAATAAAATTATCTGGTGAACAGGACTTTCAAAAGTGGCTGACTGATTTTCAGAGCACTACAAATACGTCCTGGAATTTGCGAAAATCGCGTCAAAAAACCCTTCTAGATTTGCTTTTTCTCGTGATTATGAATGTCATCAATCAAGCCACAGGAAACAAAATGTAATAAAAATATTAAATATCAAAGATGCACCGAATACTTAATATTTGTTACAATTTCAAATGAATTACCGAATACTTAACATTTGTTACAAGTTCAAATGAATATTCGGCCGAATACCGAATTTAATAAAATGATATATTGCTAAAACTTATAAATAATGACACTATTAAAAGCTTTATATACATAGAATTTTATATAAGTGGGGGGAAAAATCTTATTTTAACTTGATCCGCAAATAGGAAAACTATCATTTATGTTAAAAATATCACGACAGAATATACTTAATATTCGATTATTTTTAAATAGTATTTTCTAAAAGTTAATTTGAAAAAAAATGTTTTTTTGTCATTTATGTAAAATACTATAAGGTTGAAATAATTCTCTTGATGGCTAAATGGAAATATCTCTGAATTTTATTGTTCATGTTAAATGTGTTAAAAATGTCATAGAATATGTATTCATATAGTACATAAGTCACATAAATCTTTAATGAACAGAAGATTTATTTAGTTGCATTTATATTTAAATATAGAGAACTTCATTTAATGTTATTATATTTTTCCAATTCCTTTATTTACTTTCGATAAAATTTATGTGAAAACGAATAAATATTTTTATAAGTTATGCAATATTTTAAAAAATGATTTAAAACTTTTTCATCTTGTTATTTATCAATTGTAATTGAATTATGTAAATAAAATTAAAAACATTTAGCATTTAATTAATGAGTATGTTTATTATGCCATTTTTCAACAAATATTAGATTATTATAATTAATACATCTAAACATTTTTTCAATAATGTAAAATATGTTCTGGATCTATTTGTTCTAACTAGGGAAAGTTTAAAGAACATAAAACTGAAGAAATAAAAAGATCTTAATCAGTAAGAAAATCTATAAGTCCTAAATTATCTAATTAGAACAACTGCAACTGAGGAAGAGAAAATCAATTTCTAATTTTATTCATTTTTGTGTTCATCATAATGCATTCTTCTATAAAAAAGTATTATAATATTCGGCTAATCTAATATGAACAGTGCATGTAAACAAAGGATAGGATTTATGGTTTGAAAAAAACCTTGCACAGAGGCACATCTAAAAGATCTTTTTCAGAGAGAAGAACTCAAAAATGTCCAAACTTGAATTGCAAAATTTACAACTTGAATAATGTATGAAAATTTTTGACAGCCAAAAAAAAAAAAAAAAAAATCTCTGAAATTAGAATTTTCAATCAATGGGCTCAAATTTCCCAAGTTGTCACATATAGGCAGGTAGGGAGGCGTCCTGATCAAGGTGATGCTTCTGACCTGCACCATTCTTATTAGATTTACCAAATATTCAAATAAATATAATAGAATCACAGTCGAGGTAAGTAAAGTAAAGAAGTGGAGCCAGTTTAAATACAAATGGGGAAAAATTAACTGATAATGTAATATTGTCATGACTGAGAGTAATGGGTGTTTTTTAACAAGAAAGGCTAATTTTCTGGAATAGCCAGATAAACTAGTTTTAATATACTAAAGAATTCTGTCTTCATCAAGAATTTAATTTCCTTGAAAGTAAAGTAAATGGAGCCAATTTGAATATAAGTGGAAAAAAATTAAAGCTTACAACTGATGCTGGGCAACATATAACAATGATATGTTCCCGCACCATGTTGGTTAAATCAAAGTAAAATTGCGTAATTTGTTATTTCTGTTTGTATAAATATTTTTTTATAAAATATAATTATGAGTGTAAAATTATAATGTTTATATATTTAAGTAAAATAGGAGTGTAAGTTCATACAAAAATTATTAAGTTGATTTTAAATATTAAATATATATTTTTAAAAAAATTGTTGTATTGTAAAATGAATGTATAATGTTGAATAGAGTTCGGATCTCAGATAACAACAATAGCCAGACGCCATGGTGTCGTTTTATGACAAGCCAATGGAAAGTGGTGTATAATTAGAAATCGTAAAATAATAAAAACGTTGGAATAAATTTATGGCCTTAATAAAAGTGTTGGGATAAATTTATGGCTTTTCAGACCACCCAAACTTTAAGGCATATAATAATATTAAAGTATATGTAAGGGGCCATTTGCAGACTGTTAGCTAATAGGCCTATCGAAGGATAATGCAAAATCTTCTCACATCCAATCAGGGTGGACTAGACAAATAGTTCCACCCACTGCAAGAGTTGGTGTGCCAGAAGAAAAGGTTTGAAAAAGGGAGTCTGAAAAAAGAAGTAGAGGACACAGGAGCTCTCCTAAAAGCCCGTGCAATGAGTCCAGAAAGCCCTAGTAATGCCCAGGCGAGATGGACATATCGGAGTGAGCCTAAGCAAGCCTAATTGAGGATGTCTTCCTGATGTTAAAATAAAGTGGATTGTTCTACAGAGGTCCGTAGCTATGCATCCTGCCATCCCGATATCGCCGCTCTGATAAGAAGCAGATTCCTGATGACATATGGATATGATCCTTAGCAACGCGACGACTCTGAATTTGATGAATAAAGGCCACCATCCCGTATATGAACTAAGGTACTACCTTAAACTTTTTCTTTTACCACTTGAAATCATATGAGAAATTATAAATATCCTTTTCTGATATTTTATGGTAGAGAGCAATCTGAGATCCAACAAAACCAATAATTAAATATAATTAAGGTAATTTATAAATGAAAGAGAATTATTCTTTTAGCAAAAAGAAAAATATATAATAATAAGAGTAAATGAAAATATTGTCTTTTTTTTTTTTAAGATTATATATACATAAAATAATGAGAAGCAAACAAAAGTGTTGCTTTCTTTTTTTTGAATTAATATTATGTATTTCTGTATATAGTTGTGTTCAATGTAAATAAAATATTTAATCAAGTTTTAAAAAGTTTCTGTAATTATTTAATTGATAATGTTTAAGGTGTGTCAATTTATTTTTACAGCTTAAATTTTAGTTTAATTCATAAGTGGAAGAGTTCGTCTAAATAATTCACAACGCAAACTCTTAATTTTATTCGTAATTATTTAAATTTAATAATTACATTTTGACGCGGATTATAATTTAATTTTATTAATGCTTCGCGTTGCTCTTCTACTAGAATTATGTAATTACGATCACTTATGTTATTTGAATTTGTCTAAGGTATATAAAATTATATACTAATTTACTATGAGGTTGCTTGGATGATTTGGACCAATTAACAATTTTGGATGTAAAGTAAATAGAAAATAAACAGGTGTAATTATCTGTCCAGCATCCCCCCTCATCAAAGTAAAATGGTGCTATGACTCAGGAACGTTCATCTGAGGTCATTAGAAATATAATAATAATAATAATAATAATAATAAAGGAAAATAAATTTAAGTATTATTTTAATGTCACAATTTTAAAGATATTGTAGGTATGTAAGTTTAATTGATTAAAATTTTATTAAAATTAATTTTATTATTGTAACAATAATGACACACATATAATAATTTAAATAAATAAAATGAATAATATATGTTAGCAATAAAAAAAAAATAAAAAAAAAAAAAAAAAGGAAATGAAAAAAATAATTCTGGGATTTATAATAGGTAAATTTAGGAATTACAATTTTTTTTTTCTCTCTTTTCTCTTTTGATTGGATCTCAGTTACCATTGAGAAATAATGGCATTCACATCACGGATGACACATTTGTAAAAATAATTTTTTTTTATATACTGTATAAATAATAATAATAAGAATAATGAGTAAAATTTTATAATATGACTGGTATAAAAATGATTGAAATGTCAATAGATCATGATTTTTGAAATTGTATCAAGGTGATACAAAAGAAAATTTATGAGTCGTACTACGAAGTAGTAGTACAATATTTACATAAAAAAAAAAAAAAAAAAAAAAAAATAAGATTGTTGTTTCTGTAGAAAAAGACAGATATTCTTCTGTTAAATGAAATTATGTTGTTCTTTATATATACGTGTATTATAAATATTTTAGGAGTATTTATGTGTGTAAAAGAATAATCTACAAAACAACTTCATCTCCTAAGAAATTTTTTTAAATTTTAGTGCTGTTGTTTTTATGTATTTATGCAATTTAGAATATTTTCATACATATGTTGTAATATAGAGAAAATAGTATGAGATGCAAAATATTCTTTTAAGAGGTATAGGATCTATTTTGAATTGATATTTTGAAAAAGTATACATTGATTACTAATATTTGTTAAAAATGACTCAGACGCTGGATATAGATACACGTATTAAGTTAGTGTCACCATTTGACAATAAAAAGAACAAAAACATTATATTTTTCTTAGAGGAATTTGATAATATTTTGAATTCGAAAGATATACAGGAAGAAACTAAATTATTAATTTTAAAGGCTAAAATTACTGGGGACGCAAAACATATTTTAAGTAAACAGATTGAAAAATATAATGAGACCAATTATAATTTATTTAAAAATAATTTGGTGGAGTTATTTGGTACAAAACTAAGCTTCCTTAATGCTCAGAGCAATTTCCTAAATTTAAAACAGGCCGCAAGTCAAACGATAGAGGATTTCATTTTGGAGTTTAAAAAGGGTGTAAAATCTTATATCGAAAGTGCAGGCGAAAATGTGGATAATAAGGAAGAGAATTTTATCGAAATCTTAAAAATGTCGAATATTTTAAATGCAATTAGACAGGATATTGCACTAAATGTTCGTAAAAATGCGCCCAGGTCCTTCAAAGAGGCATACGAAAAAGTAAAGGATTTAAATTTGGGTCAAACAGTATATATAAATGTATTGGAAAACCAGGCGCATTAGAGCCAAAATTTCAAGGACCCTACGAAGTTACTAAAAAGTTTAGAAACTTTAATTATTTATTACAATATGTTCCAGATAAATCAATAGAGCCGATCAAACGACATATGGATCAGCTGTACGCTCCGAAATATGCAACAGGTCATACAGAGGCGGAAATTACGAATTTACAGGGGTCTCAGAAAAAAATTAAGGGTGATAAAAATTACAAAAATAAATGTGGCATTTGTCAGAGAAAATCACACTCAACTGAAAATTGTTGGTTTGAATTGAACAAAAATACGAGTCAAAAGGGTGACAAGATTACTAAAAAGTATTATAAAACAAAAAATAAATATTCTGAGAATGCAGACCCAGATGTAAATGATCAAAAAGACCACCATAATAAAAATATGTCGTTATATGGTTATACACCATATACAAACTTATATGGGGATGTTATACAAGATCATTACCTTTTCCCCCCTCCCCAGTATTATCCATGGGATATGAATTGGTATTAAAAATAAATCAAAATACATAATTAATCGAATTTAAAAATTTTCAAAATTTTCAAAATTTAAAAATAAATTTTTCTCTTTTAGGTAAAAAAAATTTGAAACAAAATTAATAACTTGCCTTTTTAAAATTCAAAATAATAATAAGAAAGGATAGGAACATGGGAACGCCAATTTGTCTCAGGGTTACAATATTGAGCAAATGTGCAGGGCGCACCCGAAAACATACTTATAAAATTATGTAATGTGCTTCACAAAACTTCACTGGAGCAGTGAAATATTTCTCTCCAGGCAAAAGTTATATATATATTTTTTTCTTTTCGAATATGAATTAGAAAATATAAAATCTTAACAAAGCCAAATAACATTAAAACTTAATTAATTTAATAGTGAATAATGTTGGAGTAATTTTCAAAAAAAAAAAAAAAGAGAATTTTTTCTGTCTTCTATAAGGGTAGCCTTTGCTAATAGCCTTACAATTTAGATGACAGAATTTCAGAATTACTCTTTAAAATGAGTAGGTGTAAGCTATTAGGTTCAGGGTAGTTAGAACAGCTTTATAGCATACTCATATATATATATATATTTTTTTTCTTATATAAATATATGGTTGACAATGAATAAATTATTAGTACACTCGATATGAGGATAGCGGTCAGCTATAAGCCTAAATATAATAAAATATACAAAAAGTGCTAAGATTTATTCCGGTAGTTCAATTACAACTTATATGCTAAAGTCTAGAATTTAGACAGCAGGGATAAGTTTTATGAACAAAAGTTTAAAAAAATATATATAAAAAAAAAAAAAAAAAAAAAAAAAAAAAGGATTTTGGTGTAGCACATTGGTTTTTTAAAAAACATATATATATATATGACAATGGACAAGGCAAGTTATTTCAATATGATTGCACACAAAATTATAGTAAAAAAAATACACAAATAAATAATTGAAGTAAAATTAAAATTTTCTCACCAAAGGCTTTCTGTATAGGGTGCAATTTTGGCCTACGGCTGGGTACACTGTAAAAAAAAATCTGTAGTTCTACAGATGTAAAGTTACATGCTTACTAAACTTTCACCTCCTGTAACTGTACGAAAAAAGCTGCAAATCTACAAAACTAGTTTTTGTAAAGATACAAAAATCTGTAACTTTACAAATAAATCTGCTAAAATTTCAGTAATCTTACTAAACTTTTATTTGTAACCCTGGCTGCAGTTACATGAAAAGTTCTCGGAATCCCAGTTTCCAAAAAAATTCTTAGTAACCATACAGATTTTTTGATTTTCGGCGCAAAAGTGTGTCTGTTACATGAAATTTTGTTGTTGCCGTTACATGAAAAGTTCTAGGAATCCAAGTTTCCTAGAAAAACATTAGTAACTTCACATATTTTTTTTTACAGTGTATGCACCAACACCAACAAAATATTTGTAGAAAACTTATTCTTCAAGGTAAATCAAGGTCATCACTTGGTCATTCACTTCAGGATTCTTGGCTGAAAAAGGAATCGAAGAAAAAATTAAGTATGGTATAATTACTAGATGTTATGCTCAGAAACAATAAAATTAGTAATATTATATTGTAAAAAGCAGCATTTTGAGTTTTTTTAGGAAAACTTTTGATTTTTAGTTTTTACACATTTATGGAGTGTCTAGCTCAGTGTATAGTTCCTAGATTTAATAAAAAATAATAAAAAAAAATATAAGTTGGTGTTGTTTTCAAAATAAATAACAAAAGGTATAGCAATTAGCATTTACAGTTAAAATTTATGGAATTTTCAGCAAAATTAACATTAGACAAACATAGTTTATATTATATTTAACTTGATAAGCTAATTGACTTTTATTAACGGTATTCAATTAGAATTAAAGTAGGCTTAAATTCAAGTTAAATTAATTAATAACATTGTTGTAATGTAAAATTTTATGTAAGACTATTATATTTTTATTGTATATATAAAAATATGCGAATTTAATAATTCATAAAATGTATTAGCAAAATTATTTAATATAAATATTAAATGACATCTTGCTGAAATCAGCTAGAAATTAGATTTTTTTTTTTTAAATAAAATATTTTATAAATTTATGTTATGTTAGAATTTAAGCATTTTTTTTTCTTTACTTTCCCTTAGAATTAAATGCAATTCTAAATTTAACACATATAAATATACATAGGATTGATAAATTTGAGTGTGTGAGTTCATAATTTTTTTTTTTTTTTTTATATAATTTGGCCAATTTAACATAAGGAAACAAAATAAATAAATAAATATATTTATATATATTGGCCTTATTTTTATTAAAATAGGTAGTATGGCTTAATAAATTTATTTACTTAATTTTTTTATAGTACGTACAGTAATTATTTTAAAAACTTGATCTATAAAAAAATTGGATGTGATTGTTTGTGAGTATACAAAGATTTTTTTCTGCTGGCAGAAGTTCTTTGGTCCGGCCGGGTACTCATAGATGGCTGCATACGATTTTACGTAGTAATTATCATTTGCTTTTGGATTTTTAAAATTATACAAGTGTATTAATTACATTTTTTTATAATTAAATAATAATTATTAATGTTTGATTAATAATAATAATTTATTATCTTTTATTTTTAAACATATCATTAAAGTTTAGACAGTAGAATTAACATACGGAATCTTAATGATAAATAAAATTTTGAATAAATAAATTTTTATTTCATTCAGTAAAAAATAAATAAATAAATAAATAAATATGAAAATTTAACAATTTTTTAAGATAGAATTGTTGGCTAAATAAATAATAATTAAAGACAAAAAAATTGTTCTCTTCTTCGTCAATTGCATTTTCTGACAACACTATTTAATAGTATTAAATGAAGGTGCATTTTTAAGGTCAGCGTAATGCATATTTTGCATTTTGAGAGGCCGTAGAAGTCATATTTCCGTGTTGTTTACATTTTAATAGTAAACAATATCATGAATCAAAATTTGTGTTTGTTAGAAAGGTCTAAAAATATACAATGTAATCAGTTAAAGAAAATTATATGCATTTTTTCTTAAATCCTGAAAGGCAATTTGGTTTAGATTTGAACCTGACAGCATAAATGCGCGCTCGCTTCAGTTGCAGTATGAGGCAGGAGAATTCAAATGCTAGAATCGCCATTTTCCCCTGCAAAATAATAAAAAAAGCAGAAGGTTTACATTAGATATGATACAAATACATACACTGTTTATGCATAGATTATGTTAAAAATTACATACAGGCATGCACAGTTAGTTAAGAAGAAAGTATATCAAGAAATTATACTAATTAATAAGGTAATTACAAGCATGAAATGGTTTTAAATACATACTTTTGGAAGTCGTAAAATTTTGTCACAGCACAAATCACCTCGCAGAAAGTGATTAGTAGCTTGACCAACCCCTCGTTTCGGGAGGATGGGGGACGGTCAAAAAACTGGTTTTATTCTCTTCTCCTTCTTCTTTTTTTTTTTTTTCTCTACCCTGTTTTGATTCTCGTATCGGGTAAAGTTGGAGAGCATTACGTAATGATATATTAAAGGATATGAAATAGCTTGTATATGTTGACGTATCATACATGTTAGAAGTAACAAATAAATAAATAAAATAAGGTACCCAGTTTGTATACAATATTTTTCTGATTATAATTTGAATACATCAGATTAATTATGTGAAAATATAACATGTCATATAACAAGCATTGTATTTACTTTTATTCAGTATAAAATGTGTTTTAAATAAAACACTGTGTCATAAGATTATATGTGATGAAATAATATGTCAAATGTGTATGCCATTATTTTTCCTGTATTTAGGTTTATTTCGGCATATTAGTTTCATACAAAATTATAGCTTTGAATGTATTTTGGGCACTTAAACTGTAAAGTTACAAAATTATTAAACATGTGTGTGGTAAAGAAAAAAGGCTTCGAGAAAGATGTCAGATTTTCAGTACAGGGGTCTTCTATAAATGTGAATGTCAACAGACAACTATGCTATCATGTGTTGAACTTTCTGTTATGAAAAAATAGAACTTCTTATAAAATATACCAGAACCATTGATAATTGAACTTTACAGACGTAGCTCAAAAACTGTGTAGATACACAGTCATATGGACACGTACATTCTTTTATGCTTTACAAAAAAAAAAAAAAAAAAAAAAAAAACCAGCAATCAGTTTTTATTTTTTATTTTTTTCTGACGACCGGGAGAGATGCTGGGCAACATATAACAATGATATGTTCCCGCACCATGTTGGTTAAATCAAAGTAAAATTGCGTAATTTGTTATTTCTGTTTGTATAAATATTTTTTATAAAATATAATTATGAGTGTAAAATTATAATGTTTATATATTTAAGTAAAATAGGAGTGTAAGTTCATACAAAAATTATTAAGTTGATTTTAAATATTAAATATATATTTTTAAAAAAATTGTTGTATTGTAAAATGAATGTATAATGTTGAATAGAGTTCGGATCTCAGATAACAACAATAGCCAGACGCCATGGTGTCGTTTTATGACAAGCCAATGGAAAGTGGTGTATAATTAGAAATCGTAAAATAATAAAAACGTTGGAATAAATTTATGGCCTTAATAAAAGTGTTGGGATAAATTTATGGCTTTCCAGACCACCCAAACTTTAAGGCATATAATAATATTAAAGTATATGTAAGGGGCCATTTGCAGACTGTTAGCTAATAGGCCTATCGAAGGATAATGCAAAATCTTCTCACATCCAATCAGGGTGGACTAGACAAATAGTTCCACCCACTGCAAGAGTTGGTGTGCCAGAAGAAAAGGTTTGAAAAAGGGAGTCTGAAAAAAGAAGTAGAGGACACAGGAGCTCTCCTAAAAGCCCGTGCAATGAGTCCAGAAAGCCCTAGTAATGCTTAGGCGAGATGGACATATCGGAGTGAGCCTAAGCAAGCCTAATTGAGGATGTCTTCCTGATGTTAAAATAAAGTGGATTGTTCTACAGAGGTCCGTAGCTATGCATCCTGCCATCCCGATATCGCCGCTCTGATAAGAAGCAGATTCCTGATGACATATGGATATGATCCTTAGCAACGCGACGACTCTGAATTTGATGAATAAAGGCCACCATCCCGTATATGAACTAAGGTACTACCTTAAACTTTTTCTTTTACCACTTGAAATCATATGAGAAATTATAAATATCCTTTTCTGATATTTTATGGTAGAGAGCAATCTGAGATCCAACAAAACCAATAATTAAATATAATTAAGGTAATTTATAAATGAAAGAGAATTATTCTTTTAGCAAAAAGAAAAATATATAATAATAAGAGTAAATGAAAATATTGTCTTTTTTTTTTAAGATTATATATACATAAAATAATGAGAAGCAAACAAAAGTGTTGCTTTCTTTTTTTTGAATTAATATTATGTATTTCTGTATATAGTTGTGTTCAATGTAAATAAAATATTTAATCAAGTTTTAAAAAGTTTCTGTAATTATTTAATTGATAATGTTTAAGGTGTGTCAATTTATTTTTACAGCTTAAATTTTAGTTTAATTCATAAGTGGAAGAGTTCGTCTAAATAATTCACAACGCAAACTCTTAATTTTATTCGTAATTATTTAAATTTAATAATTACATTTTGACGCGGATTATAATTTAATTTTATTAATGCTTCGCGTTGCTCTTCTACTAGAATTATGTAATTACGATCACTTATGTTATTTGAATTTGTCTAAGGTATATAAAATTATATACTAATTTACTATGAGGTTGCTTGGATGATTTGGACCAATTAACAATTTTGGATGTAAAGTAAATAGAAAATAAACAGGTGTAATTATCTGTCCAGCAACTGATAATGTGATATTGTCATGACTGTAAATAATAGGTGTAGTTTTTTATTTCTTTTTTTTAAGAGAAAGGCCATTTTTCTCCAACAGACAGATAATAATAAACTACATTTAATGTACTAAACTGTTCTATCTTCATCAAGAATTTCATTTCCTGAAATCATGTTAATCTGGTACAGTTGTGTTTAAAAAGGTTATTTAAAGTGAAAGGTTCAATGTAGAGACTTAAATTTAAACTATTAACAAAAATGTTCAGAATGTTATGAGATGTAATGCTGCATTGCTTATAGATGACATAAAAGCAAGCACATAGCATATAAATAACTAATTTCTAAGTACAAATTAAACACATAAAAAGGTTTTAAATTTTATACCTTAAAAAAAAAAACTAACATGTTATTAGTTAAGATGGTAGAACTGCTAAAGAAAGTGCTAACTAATAAAATAAGTAGCATTCGATGAAAAAAAAAAAAAAGAAAGAATTCCTTAACTTATGGCGTGAAAAATACATGATTGTATAAGTAATAAAAGTATATATATATATATATATATTAAAGAGAATCTGCTCAGAATATTTTGAGATTAAAAGCAGCATTGCTTATCTCTGACATGCAATTGGCATGCATTATTTCTTATATGTGGCATGTAAATAACTAATTTCTGACTACAAATTAAACACATAAAAAATATTAAAATATATACTTTAATTTTAAAAAACTAGTGCGCTATTAGTTAATATATTTCTCAATAGATGGCAGAACCACTAAATGAAAGTAAACTTACTAATAAAATAAGTGACATTCAATAAAAAGTAAGTGAAATCAATTTGAATAAGAGCTAAAAAAGAAAAAAGAAAGAATGCCTTAACTTATGGTGTGAAAGTCACATGATAATAAGTAATGGAAGCAATTTTTTTTCCTTAAGCAAAAGCAATGTTTTTTTTTTTTGTTTTTTTTTTTTGTTTTTTTTTTTTTTAAGAATAGATAAAGTTAAATTAAATTACTTTTAATATACTAAATATATCTTCATCAAGAATTTCATTTGTCAAAATCACATGTTACTGCAGTACAATTATGTTTAAAAAAGTCACTTAAACACATAATTTTAATATATTAAAAAATATTCTGAGATTAAAAGTAGCATTGCATATCAGCGACATGCAATTGGCATGGAATTATTAAAGATGGTATGTAATTGTATGTAAATAACTAATTTCTGACTACAATTAAAATTTATATTTTAATTAAAAAACTATTCTATCGTAACTATCTTTTAACGTGTTTTTAGTTCAGATAACCGCATATTATATTTACAGGCGGCAGAACTGCTCTGTGAAAGTAAACAAACATTTGCTGGTAGTGACGAAATTCATTCAACCAATCGGAGGCCAGTATTTGTTCCAGTCGCCTTGTGAATGTGCACTTCTGAAATACGCCACAGGGTACTTAAGTGGCGCCAAAGTGTCGTTATTTTGCTTGATATGGTAACGAGCTTTTTGCCAAATTAGCGTCGGAAAAAAATCACGTCACGTATAAGCTAGAAGTAGCTCGGAGTCGTTCGGTAGCTTCATCGCCCCGAGTCCACCCTTCCCGGTTTTCGGTGTCTTTAATTTGTGTAAATTCCCTTTTAAATTTGTCCGGTTTCAATTTTTGATTTTTTTTTTCAATCTCGCTTTTGCTAGAGTGTCTTATACTCGGGACGTGGCTGGGGACCTATGAAACTTGCTTCCGCAACAGAGTCGGAATAAGTGGAAGAATAAAGGGCTGCGGACGAAGATGGGCCGCTCGCCGCGGCGGTAATTAAAATTTATACTTTAATTAAAAAACCATCCTATCGTAACTATCTTTTAACGTGTTATAACGCCATCTGTGCCTCTTAGAACTTTTACAAATCCATACAAAGAGTGGTGTAGTCGTAAAAAAAAAAACTCAGAGGGTTTGTTTCGCTAAGCAGAATGTCTATATACTAGATAGTATACGCTGTAGTTTTACTTGAGAAAGATAGGGTATGTGCAGTTTCTTTCAAAAAAAATTCCGGAAGGTATATAGAAATGGATGACACCCTTTACTTTGTAAAATTATTATATTGACGATGTGTACATTATGATAGCATATACATGATTAACTATATTATACATGGGTAATAAGTCGTCTTAAAAAGGATTCTAACGTCTGCCCCAATAGATTCATCACATCCAATCAAAATATAGAAAATATTTCAGTTTCGCAGTGATCTCTCATCATTTTCATTCCATCCTACTCGAACAAGCCATTATTCCTTACTCATTCCAGTTCGTACTTGTTTCGCTCACAAAACTAACATCTCCAGCCCCGAACATCCTATAGCACATGCGCTATGTTCTTGGCCCCACAATCCCAAGATATCTGTAAGCTTTTTAAGATACAAAAGCAGCTGCCCGTAGATTTGTGTAAGGAAAATATAAGTGTGCCAATAGTTATAGTATAGGTTAGATTTAATTTTGCAATGGGATTTTAAGGTCAAGAAACTGTTTGGACAGAATTATATGTTATCGCAATATTGACTGGCCTGCCACCCACAAAACGCCTGCATTGGATGGATAAGTTGAATAAAATCTCTTCTACGCAAGGAACCTATCGAAATGTAAACTGAATCTATTCTAATTTTGAAATCTAATGTATTTCAAAAAAACAGTTTGGAGGGTCATTCTATAATATCTCATCTAAATAGATCCTATAAAATGACATAAGAAAATCACTTATCAGTAAACTAAAGTTATAACATGCTGAAGGGGGGGGGGGGTACATATAAATACCTTTTAATAAACATGTTTCGTATGCACAACCATACACTTTATCAAGATCGATAAAGAAACTGTTTCTGCAAAAAAAAATAGAAATGAACTGGGTGAAACAAAAATCACGCGTATTGTGAAAGCTCTCACAATAATGGTCTGTGAATTACTTCATTTCACTGTTTTTTATTTTGTTTGATTCAGTTTAATTTAAAAATATTTATGCCTTTAAATGCGTACTTTTTTTACCACACATGCTACTTTTCTGCAATTTCGACTCTCAATTTTATCACTCCTGGGATGGATGCAAATCTGTATTAAAATTTGTTGTTATTTTTATGGGGGGAGGGGGGGGGTGTCGTCAAAGGATAGCGAAAAAAACTTGAGTTTCGTCGAAGGATCGCAGAAAAAACGTGAATTTCGTTAAAGGGTCACAGATAAAAAACGAATTTCATCAAAGAATCGCGGAAAGACCACAAATTTTGCAAAAAAAAAAAAAAACGCCAATTTTGTCAAAGGACCGCAGACAAAACTCAATTTTTCGTCAAAGAATCGCGGATAAAACGTGAATTTCGCCAAAGGATCGCGGGAAAAACGTGAATTTCGTCTAAAGCCGCGAAATAAACACTAGTTTCTCCAAAGAATTGTAGAAAAAAGCGCGAATTTCGCCAAAGGATCGTAGAAAATACATGAATTTCGTCAGAGGATCGCGGAACACACGTGAATTTTGTCAAAGAATCGCGGAAAATACGTGAACTTCGTCAGAGGATCGCGGGAAATACGTGGATCGCGAAAAAAACCTAAATTTCGTCAAAGGATTGCGGAAAACGCGAATTTTGAAAAAAAAAGCTAATTTCGTTAAAGGATCGCGAAAAAGACGTGAATTTCATCAAAGGATCGCGAAAAAGACGTAAGTTTCGTCATAAAATCGCGAAAAAGACGTGAATTTAGTCATAGGATCGCGAAAAAGACGTGAATTTCGTCAAAGGATCGCAGAAAAAACGCGAATTTCGTCAAAAGCCGCGAAATAAACACGAATTTATGAATACAAAGTCATGATTGGTTTTATAAATACATGGATTTTGGCAACTTTGATGACCTTGAAGAAGACGCAGAGGACCCTGATTTTGATTACTGCTATTTTAAGAACATTCAATAAGCTTGAGATTACTTAATATGATATAAAACACATGTTTTGAACGTAACAAAACTGTGCTCAATAATATAGTAAAATTTTCGACTTCTATACTAATAAAAGAAAGTTTCGCTCTGTATGTGTGCGATGGCTACCTAAAGCTACTGCTAGAAGTCTGAAAATTTAGGTGAGAATAGTCCAAGACAGGTCCTGAGGCTCGGATAAGGGCCTGGGCCTTAAGTTTTTGTGCACTAAATTTTTAATAACATGCCTCCTTTCTATCCGATCTTCTTCGTTTTTGGGGCGAATTCTCCATTCAGTTTCTACCCCATTTCTACATTTCAGCTAAGACCTTGGGGCCCGATACAGGGCCCCTTGAAGTTTTTGCTCACTAAATTGTTAATAAATTGCTTCCTTTAAATCAGATCTTCATTTTGGGGATCCTTTTTCCATTTAGTTATTCTCCCGTTTCTACATTCCAGTTAAGACTCTGGGCCTGTCTAGGGCCCCTTGAACGTTTTGTGTGCCATGCATTTTTCATCCCTAATTTTCTCACCTTCTCAGAGCATAATTTTAAAAATGAGTCTTGGACTCTTCTCCTCGGACCAACACCCTTATATTTTTACTGGGGCCCTAGGGCCCTTTATTAAGCCTTTACTCAATTTTTGCGCATTTCTTTAAATATTATTCTAATGATTAATTCGTACCTTATACTTAATTTTGAATAATTGAAGATCTAAAACGCTAAGCATTAAAATACTTTAAAATGTTTTCATGTTAGGACCTGCTCTCAACTATAAGTTGGCCCCTTTTGGGCCCCCTATTATAGCTCCCTTAAAAATGGTCCGATTCGCTAGCTTTTTTTTTTCTAACAACTTCTTAGGTTCTCCAGCTACAACATGAACGACAAAAAAAGACTTTCAGACTTCAGCATTTTGAATATTAATCGCCTTCTTGGGACCCTTGGTGCAGCTTCTTTAAAAATTATCCGAATTGCTTGAAATTTCCTTTAACATAGCTCTATCGTCGTCCGATTACTTTAAAAACTACTAAAAGTATCTTTATACTCATCTACATGCCACTTAAGACCCATGCCCCTTCAAGTTTTTGCACCATAAATTGTTAATAAATTGCCCTCTCTTAATCCGGTCTTCATTTTTGGAACCCTTTTTCAATTTAGTTATTCTCCCGTTTCTATATTCCAGTCAAAGCGATATAAGTAAGCGTCCTATCTTAAATGGGAGAGGTAACCGCAAGTTTAAACGCGAGGTCACATCAATCAAGGTTGCACGCCACGTAGCGGACGGGGTGAACTACAGAAAGATGCCTAACTGTTTTCTTCTTTATGGATAATCTATTAATTGCACATCTATGGAATAACTGCGCAATCGCAAACGTCAGGTTTTCATTTGTTTGTGGCATTTATATTCTGACAGTAATAGAATATTCTTTTAATTTTTATTCCTGTTTTTGTTAAAATGGCAAAATGTCGGCCATCGAATAGCTGTAGTTTTCGAAATTGTAAGAAAATTCTTTTTCTTATAGAATTCATATCTGTCCTTTTCCAAAGAGTAAAACAAGTTAGTTACATATTTTAACTTTTAATTATTAAAAAAGATAAAATATTATTTAATATTTATTATGTTGTTGATTTAAATACGATCGATTTTAATTATTTTCTTTTAATGAAATGAAAAATACCGCATAAAAATTAGTAAGTAAATCCAATATTATCAAATGTTGTCGATTTAAATACGCTTGATTTTAATTATTTTCTTTTAATGAAATGAAAAATGACGCATAAAAATTAGTAAGTAAATCCAGTAATGTGCAATGATTTAATTTTGTAGTCTTATTTTTTACTCAATTCTTGATGTGCTAAAGTTATAAAAAATGATTTACACGGTTGTATTCCCGATGAGAATACAACGTTTATGAATGTTTAGAATATGTATAGAATTTAATTATAAATAAAATATTCAATTTTAAGTCCTTTTGTTCGCTTATCCAGCGCAAACGATAGATTTCCAATATTCTCCTAATCGCATTGCAAGCATTTTATTTAACTAACAATTATTTCATTCATTTAATTTAAAACTCATTTCATTTTATATTTCGAAACACTTTAATTTAAAATGCTTGCATTAAATGTTGTACTATTAAACGAACAAGTGTTGTTCATTTATTTGTTTAAATATTTTGCGAGTCTAGGCAATAACTTCAATAATTTTCCTAAAATCACCAGATTAGATTTTTTTAAAACAAAACCAATTAGAGAATCCCTGTTAAAAATTCAATTACGAATTTCAGATTGTTACTTACTCACAGAAGATGAATCTTATTTGCCAGATGTATTGCAAAATATTTTTGTTACAGGTTGTTTTGATAAAAATATGTGTATTTTAAAAAAAAGTCGCAATGTCATTTTAGTTTAAGGGCAAAAGGCAGTAATGCTTTCGTAGCATTAGTGCTTTTCTCCCGAAATTAAAATGATATTGCGATAATTTTTTTTATGTACATATTTTATCAAAACAAACTGTAATAAAAATATTTTGCAATAAATCTGGTAAACAAGATTCATTTTCCATAAGTGAGTAAAGATTCAGAAAATATGCGCAAGAGCGCAGATAGTAGATATTCTATCATATATGACGTCATACTGAAATCCCGCGTATTTGCATTATTCATCCCGTCCACCAGATGGCGCAGCTGCGTTAATATACTCCAGATTCCAGTATTGACATTGTACTCTTAATATATATGCAGTTTTGCTCAGGACTGCAAGGTGCGCGGGACAGTTCCCCACCAGATGTGTTTTTAGACGTAAGCGCAGTGCATCAACCACTGCTAGTCCCATTTGAAGCTTTATGTAAATAAATTTTTGTTAAGTTTGAAAATCTGACTAATTTATCGAGTACGAAATACAATTTAGGTTAGTATTTTTAAATAATTATACAGTCCATATTCCGGGAGAACCCTATCGCGGACAGACGTCATAAATTTTAATTTGCTATTTGCAAGTGAAGTTTTCTTTATCTGTTTTCTACACTGTTAAAAATATCATGAAAAATTACCTCTGTTTTTAAAGGCTATCTATTTTCTGACCAATGAGAACAATCCATAGGCGTTCATGTAGCGTCCTCATTGGTCAAAAAATAGATAGCCTTTATAAACAGAGGTAATTTTTCACGATATTTTTAACAGTGTACTGCGCTTTAAATTATAGATGTTTTATTTTACGTTACTTATGGGTGTAAGTATTTGCGTAATTTTGTTAAAACCATGTGCTCCCCTAATTGTTTTGAGCAGTGTACAAAACTTTCTGCCACTGGGGGCAGATTACGTGCTTATAAGTATTGGGATTAATGTCGCCAAGATTGACCATGGCTCGATTGGCATCCAGAAGACATTTTGTGAAAAATAACTCTATACAGTGATGGGTTGCTTATCTCACCCCTTCGAGAGCAGTTCGTAACAGATAGAGTCGAAGCTGTAAGCGCAATTTAAGATCTTCTCCTACTGTAAGCGTAATGGATGGACACCCAGTGAAGTAGCCCCTTAACCTACTTAAGAAATTTTGTTTCCTCCCCTCCCGGAGTAAAATCCACCCCCCCCCCTTTTCCTCCAAAAAACATGGTAAAACAACTTTTTTTGAGGGGGAGGCTGGGATCATCGGATCTTGATTTTCCGCGCCAAATCGATGTTCTTCTCAAATGGCCATCTCATGTCGTATTTTACTAAATTTCTGGTCTCTTTTAGCTGTACTCTCCTGTTTTTGGATGATGTTATTGCTATCGAGTAGATTAGGATGTATTTGTATCTAAATAGGCCTCAAAACTGTTGCTTATCCTAATCAAGTCGCAGTTTGTAAACTCTACACCCATTCACACATTTAGTCAAGTCAAGTCAACGCGGTGCTTACGGAGTACCATTCAATTTCATGGGGAACATAGAGTTTATCTAAGAATAAGCAGTGGATCAGAATTTCAAAATAGCATTGCACAACACTCACTTTCAAAACCTTCCAAGAATTTTATAGATTTAGAAATAGGGATGTCATTTAAAAAATAAATAAATTGCCGATGATAGGAGGCAGAAGAGCGAGATGAGATACGACGACATCCAGACTCCTGATCAGCAGATTGACTCGTTTAAGGCTCCTGTCCCTGCCGGCGAAGACACTCACGAGCTAATGCTAATCCTATGGGGAGGGATTTTTCTAATATCTCGTTTGCATTTCGACATTTTTAATTTTTTTATTTTTTTTTTACATTAGATAGCCGACGTGCGTCTCTACATCGGACCTTTTTTACTTTTTCGATTTGGGTTGTAGATATTTTTTAGAATGACACTTTCATTTTCAGAACCGGTTTTGAAAGTGAAAGTAACTTTATAAAAAATATCGAGCTAATGCTAATCCCTCCCCATAGGATTAGCATTAGCTCGTGAGTGTTTTCGCCGGCAGGGACAGGAGCCTTAATGGGCTGACGATTGCCGAAACGTCAAGTGGACGCTCACATGGAAACAAACTGGAAGCTCACATGGAAAGTTTTTGTCTGCTCCGCAATAATTGCCACAAAAAGGGTAATGTTTGGCGAGGGACTGAACTTTGTTGTGGGTTCTTTCGTTCAAAAAAAAAATATAGAACATTTTTATTTTTTTCTACTTTTTCTTTAGGTTTTCCTATGGAAATCAGGCGTTTTTCAAATTTCCCAATGGCTGAAAAGAAAAGGGCGTATTGGATGACTCGATGAAAGGATTTAAATGGTAAATTATGGATGCTGATATTTCCGTATGGCAGTCTTAAGGGGGGCTTGTTACTCAGCTTCTGATTTCGACTCTATGGGTATTTGGTGCATTCGTTTATTTAAAATATCTCCTCGGGAAATTAATATTGTTAACATCTATTTTTTGTGTACACTTCCTAAAAGAGGTCTCCTTTTTTTTCTGAGTTCTCAAAACCTTTCTAAAGAATAGACTTCATTTTATAGGAAGTGTTAAAATCTGACTCACAGTTCGCCCGCTTTGAACACATAAAATATTAAATTCAGCATACATTTTAGAGATATTTTGAAAACTAAGAAAAAAGAAGTTAAAAATATCAATTTCCCGAGAAGATATTTTAAATAGACGAATGCATCCAAAGTCCATAGACTTAACAGGACGGAGGAGAATTCCGAAGCTGAGTGACCAGCCCCCTTAAATTATTTCGCTTCATTGGAAATTTTGTTAATACATTTGTCAGTTTTTTAATTAGGTGTGAATTTTATGCATTTCTATGGGATTTTATACATTGGTTCGAATAACGTAAAACATTTTGTTTTATCACTTTACTTATTGGACATTAACATGAAATCACCGAAATCCAAGCTACACTAGAATCATTAGTAAATTACAAATGTCATTGTAATGAGACTACGGGGAGTTTCAGAAGGCTCTACCCCGCTGAAGAAATGTACTTTTCTATCTAACAAAAATACCAGAATATCATTGCATAACGTCGTCTTGAATGGAACGCTTCTAATTTAAGAAACTTTCTGAGAATTTTAGATTCTTATAAAATTATATAGAATTGAACGTAAATAAAAAAATAAATAAATTGCGGATATTCAATAGTATGAAAATTGAGAAAGAATGGCTGCAGATTGACTTAGTTGTTTTCCAATGGGACAGAAGATTCTCAAGATTTGAAATTTTTTGTACGGACATTTCTCGGGGGATAATGATAGCGAAACAAAAGTGGGTCCAACTGACATGATTGGGTGAGCGGGACACGTACTATATTATTTTTGTTATCTAGTCAGCCGGTTTTACTTGTCACTTATGGCTAATATGGGTTTAAAACTTTACATAAACGTATATGGATTTAATAGCTTTTCTTTCTACATTTTAATGCTTATAGAACTTCTTTATTTTAAAAGTAATACCTTATCTAGGATATAATATTGATTGTTTTCTAAAACATAGAGAGACTAGAACTTTAAAACTTCCTTCTAGAGACTAGAAGAGAGAGAGACTTTCTAGAACCGACATTAAACTTTTGTGTTTCATAGATGGGGTAAGCTGTTCCGTAATCGACTATTCTCAGACAAATCTCAGACCTTTCTATAGAGTGGAATCGTCCTGTTCAATTTCTTCAAAGGTATAAATTGCCTTTCGATAACCAAACGCGGCGCTCTCTCTTTTCTGTTCGTTTCTTTAAAGTTATCGTTACGATTTTAATCTTTTTGAGTTTAAGTTACAGTAAGATATTTAGTTTGAGTTTTACGATGTTTTTAAAGAACGGTTTTAGTTATGATTTAAATTTAAGCTGTTTTGAAAAGCTCCAGATGTATTGAAGTTTAATCCTGTTTTAACCAAAGATATTTTTAATAATTTACTTAGCTATTTTAAACAAAGTAGGCTCTGAATCCTTTTCAACTTAAAGCTGTTTTTTTTTAAAGTATTTTTATGAAGTATACATTGAATAAAATGGAATTTAAATAAAGAACTGTCATCAACACTATCTGACTTTTCTATGGTTTATGAAGATTCAACACACACTTTTATTACAGGTATCTTCCACAGCACGTTTGTTTATATAGTTTCTCTGCTAATAGCAGTATAAGTGTATATCAGACATTGATACAGGCTAAGAATTTTAACACAGTCCTGCTACTGATAGGTAAAGATGTCGTACAATTTGAAAATTGTCCAGGCTGGGAATCGTTGAAAGGGTCTTTCCACTTGAGCTTCCTGGAACAGAGCCTCTGGTCCGCCCATCAACAGAATAGGCCGCATTCAACTGCCTAAACGTCATTTCAATACAATCAGACGGATTGTGTTGAAAAAAGACTGCTAAAATGTGGAAAAGACAGTCACTTGGCTTTATAAATTGATTCCTTGCACACAAAAAGTTTTTTTTTTTTTCGGGGAGGAGGGGGGGGGGGGGGGGGCTTCTGTTTGGAAAAAACTTTTTAAAAGTGGGCGGGGGGAGGGTGTTCCTTTAAAAGGATGTTAAAACACGTTATGCTTACATGTAAGACGCGTTCTACATGTAAGAAGTACCTCTATTTTTCTTATTGGAGTAAGGGTCTTCCATCCTAACGAACATTTTACTAGTAATAATCCACACCGAATGAAGGGTAAACTTATTAATTTTTTTTATTATCAATAATAAATTATTCTCTGTACAAACATTTCTATATACATGAGATCCATATTCCATCATCGCTCTCTTCAATAAATAGTGTCGGCCTTTCCACGGGGTTTCATTTTCTTTGAGGCCAGAGAGATTTTCCTCCTCGGATATCACAGAATCAGCTTCGGACCCACCTGAGAAAGAAAGAAATATAAATATAAATAAATAAGTAGTAAACAAGAAAGACAAATCATGCGATAAGCATCATAGATTATGAAACACTTCCTGAATGCTTTCACAAAACCTCGTCATTTAGGGAAATAAGGTAACTAAGTAAACATTTTGGAAAACGCATAAAACACTTATAAAACTGATTTCAGCAGTTACTGTCCACAGCCAAATGTGTATTGTAATTCTTTTGAACAGCCTTGTCAATGGATAGATAGACTCTATAATGGCAAAATTGAGGGTAGCAAGAAAAGGCATAACAGGTTGAACTTTCTCTTTCGGCAATTTATACTACTAGATGGAAACATACTTGAATACTTTTGTGCAGCCCTGTAGTTTACCTAGTACCTTTACACGCCACTATTTAGCTAAAATTTTATTCAAACTTTTAAGGGGTCTCAGGACGTTCAGTCCATTTTTCTTAAAATTGGAAGAAAAAAAAAAGATCATTTTCAACATTTAATATCTTAACATGTATATGATTTAGAAACAAACAAATATTGGGATAAAAGATATAAGTATGTTCTTTCATTTCATGTATTTAAAAAATTGCAAGATACAGACTTAGTATTTTATAGGGTGCTCCAAACTGTGGGACATGTGTCGAGCAGAAAATGGGCGTAACAGCTTACAAAATACATTCTGCAACTAGACTGGAATTTTTATTGCCTAATTATACTTCAGTCATTACACTCAACCTAAATAAATATTTATTTAAAGCATTTTTATATTTTTGATACAAAGTTGTATTGAGCTAATACAAAACTTTGAAATTTTCAACAGTATAATCACTTAAAAAATACATTTTTTTTTTTTTTTTTTTGAACAATGAAAATTAAATTTTAGGTTCAGTTTATACAGATTAACATGAAATATATGTTTTTAAAATTTCATTTAAAAATATTAAGTTTTTGAGATAAACTGCGCAGTTTGGATTTGAATACATCCTTAATACGATGATTTTTTCTTCAACCGCTATGTACTTTTAATTTATTTTTGCTGTAAGAATGGGTCAATATAAATGTTGTAGATAATATTAAGACGATGTGTAATAAATTCATGCGGTATGTGTAGATTCGGAGGTGTCCACGACTCAGAGGTAAAAGCGTGTGCTAGGAATTGAAAAAGTGCTCGCTCAATAGAGGTCCGCTATTCAGGAGTGTCCGCTGTGGAAGCTTTGTTGCCTATACATTTTTCACTTGAAAAAAATTATTTTGGACATTTTTTGAAAATTGGGTCAACCCGAACCCCGCCCACAAGAGGCAAAACCTAACCCGAAACAATGAAAATGAACTCGACCCGAAAAGAAAAAAGTAAAAGTCAACCCGACCCGAACCGATGCAGGACTCTCCTCTATCTGCCAATTTTATACATTTAGCAACAGGTGCCAGTTGGAATGGGAGTTCTATCCCAAGTTGGGAATTCACAAAACTTTCACCTTTTTCCCATATATATATATATATATATATATTTTTTTTTTAAATATTCAATTCGTTCAAAGACATAGACGAAATAATCAATAA
This sequence comes from Maratus speciosus, assembly GCA_963932465.1. Taxonomy (NCBI): domain Eukaryota; kingdom Metazoa; phylum Arthropoda; class Arachnida; order Araneae; family Salticidae; genus Maratus; species Maratus speciosus. The sequence continues at coordinate 3,707,934 of CAWVRF010000002.1, read as the reverse complement.
TCTCAATGGGGATATTGGCAACTCTTTAAAATATCATTTTAAATGCTATTTTATAAGGAATTGTTTAATGATCTGACATCTTTATCCTACGAAGAATCCGCTTCAAACTTGGTTTTGCTTTATGCATCCCACAGGATTCTACAACTGTTTTTAGAACGAAGACCCACCTGATGATCGCAAACTGGAACAAACAGCTGTTTCGGATCGACCACACCAACAGCTGAAAGAAAGAAAGCAGGAAGAAGGGGGGAGCGTCCTTGCCGTTCTGCCGCTTCCGGTACGTCACCGATTTTTTAAAGGGACTGCCGATTTTCTCACGCTGATCGAGGGGGACTGCGCTTCGTTCGGGGAAGGTGCAGTACGTTTTAACCCTGTTGCTAAAAACATAGTCCACTCTATAATAGGACCCATAAGGGAAACGTATTGATTCAAAGTCATCCCTATTTTACGAAAAGTTACAAAAACTGCTCTCGGGTTAATGCAATACAAGTTCAAGCTGAAACAAGGGCGGATCCAGCCCTCCATTTAGAGGGCGGGTCCCATTTCTTAATAAGCGATTTTTATATTGAAGGCTGTTCCCAAATCCGAAATGGCTACTTTTCTGATACTTTTAGGAAGTCATTTTCCTTCAATACAAAAAAAAAAAAAAAAAATTCCTTAATATTCGTAAAAACATAAAATTTATACATTTTATTCAGATACCAAGAAATTGAAGAATTTTCCATTTTTCTTAATTCTAAAGATCATTCAAGAAATCGAGCATTTTAAGCCAATTTTTAGTACTTTACAGTTACAAAAATGCCGTCATAAGGGAGCCATGGGCTGTTGCGACCTGGAATTCAGTTTAAAACTCCTCATAATACGAAGATTTCTCAAAAGATTCGTTCCCTTTATCGAAAGAGGGAAAACGTTCATCCATCACATATGTTCTGAATAAGTGCACTTGCCAATGTCTTGCATCTGAGATTAAAAATGACATCATGGATGTGTCAGAAATGACTTACTTAGGATTTAAGTAGAGTCGTAAAGAGACAGAAAGATTCTCATTGTTGAGCAAGGGTCAAGTTGGAAGAATTTAATATATATTTCGTTTTTTAAAATGTCCTTTAGGAATCTTCTTCGTTCAAGCGGGTAGGGGGGGGGGGGAGGGGCATGATTCCCGTGACCTCCCCCTTGGATCCGCCGTTGAACTGAAACAGATTTACTACCACTTCCGATGAGAATTCTTCCAAAATAGACGCGTTTCAAACCAGAAAAGTTATTTATTTTTTCATGTTGGATTGGCATGGAACTGCTACGACGATGACGATTTCTTCGGTAACGAAATTGAGAATGGAGAAAGGTATTGTTGCTAAACAATATAACATACTTATAACTACTTAAAAGGTGACTCAAACTTATAAAAATATTATTGAATGCAACCCTGAGATCTTTCGAACACACACGCATTCATTTTCAAAGGGAAAAAAACTGACTGAATAGAAATACATTTTAAAAACAAAAATAGTACGCATGCGCACTTTTTCCCTTTGAAAATGAAGTTTGTTATATTATTTATTAATATATTAATAACAAGGTGAAAATTTCCTTCACGACACTAGTGTTTAATACAGTGTTTTGACTCTATTGGGTATTGTTGCTATGCAAACAACGATTCATTCGATATCGAAACGCATCACGACAGGAATCGAGCCCTCCTCATACGATCTTTTCACTTTCGAAGCGGAAAGGAATCGAGTTTGAAAAGAATTTCTTTTCAGGGGTTACCTTCACTTGCGCGAAGACACACTCTCATGCTAAAGCCACGGGGAGCGTTTAATTAAAATATCTCGTCTGCATTTCGATATTTTTTTCCCCCTCATGGGATAGCTGAAGCGATCTCGGAAACCGGTTTCGAAAGTGAAAGTATCCTCCTAAAGCGAAACATTCAAAAAAGCAAATTTCGCCCTTGGTAGAGATCGACTTCTGTTGTCCAAGGCGAAAAAAATAAAAAATATCGAAATGCAGGCGAGATATTTTAAAAGAACGCTCCCCACAGTTTTAAGGCTCCGCTGCACTGAAATTACCCGATCGCGAAATCCCATGTTAGCCTATGGGAAAACTTTGAAGCGCAATCACTCATTACCTAATGTAATTATTAAAATACCGTTTTCCCCATCAGAAAGTAGCCGTCCGATGCTGATGATGTGCGTTTTTAAAAATTTTCTACGTCAATTGTAAGTACATAAGAAAGACCTATAAACTTTGAAATTTCCATTGGATTCAATTTTAATATCTTCTTAAAAATACTGAAAATTTACATAGACAATTTTTAAAAACGCACATCATCGGCATCGGACGGCTACTTTCTGAGGGTGAAAACGATATTTTAGTCATTATATTAGGTAATGAGTCATCGCGCTTCAAAGTTTTCCCATAGGGGGATTTCGCGATCGGGGAGTTTCAGTGCAGCGGAGCCCTCCACATGAGCTTGCGAGTGCCTGTCTTCGTGTGACCGGCAACCGTATTTCACATTCAATGGGTTCTCCATAACCTGCACTTAGACAGGGACGCTTCAAAAGTCAATCCTGAAAAGCTTTCAAATTGTTTATTTGAAAATTCCTTTCTCTTCCGAATGCCTCACAAACAAGGAGCCTTCTTTTCATTTAACTTTTAGATGAGTTTAAGATTAGTTTTCGTTTCGAAAACGCATCTCCTTCGACGTCTTTTATTGCTATTTTATTGAAGACGCAGTGGGAAAAAAGGGGGAGATGCCAGTACACCTGTCGAGTACTTTCGAATTCGAGGGAAGAAATACAAGGGAGGCCGTGTGATCGACTCCATCCCATGTAACACCATCTGATTCCACATTTCACTTCCGGTGAGCTTCCCCCCCCCCCTCTTTTTTTTTTTTTAGAGGGGTGGGAAGTGACTACTACTACTACTCTACTACGATTTACTACACTATAGTACTCCAACTGTAGCTACGTCACTCGATAGTAAATCGGCGTGTTAGAAGAAGAGGAATGGGGAGGGGAGGGGGTGCAACCTTCCAGAAACCGACTTTGAGATCGAGCGAAGTTTCGGGTTCCCATAGCGAAAGGGTTACGCAAGTAGGGAGAGGAAAGGTGGATTGAACTCGGATGGGGAGCCATTGAATCATAAAATTTAAAATAGTTAAACAAAGATGCAACTCAAAGTTGTTGAGCTTAAAAATCACGCCTGTTCGTGTTGTTCCAAAGCAAGTTCTTGGAATGCGTGAAAGGAGCGCGATCAGAAACATTCGCCGCCTTTATCGGATAGAAAGAGAATTTGGGAAACCAGAAAACAGGAATTCTGCTCTTTCGGAATGGAGTGTCGCCCTCGATGAATATAGATAGTTCAGTTTTAAGACTTAAAACACGCGCTTTTATTTTATCACCGCCCCCTGAATACTAGGCCTGAGCGCTGATACAAAAATGGCGGCTGCCGAAGGCGGGTTTTTTTGTACGGTCCCTTACATATTCGTACCAATAATTTTTTAAAAAGTTTTTTCCGCTTTATTTTTCTGAGATTAAACAAGTCAGAAAAATCTTTTATAAAATACGGGTGTCTACACTTAAGGGACCGTACATACGTTGAAAAAAATCCGCCATCGGCAGCCGCCCTTTTTGTGTCAGCGCTGAGGCCTAGTATTCAGGGGGCGGTGATTTTATATAAAATGACGTCATCCGCGTCCGCTGAAGAATTCCTCATTCACGATCCAGTCATGAATAACATCTACGGTAAAATAGGCATAGGACGTGACGATCGCCGAATAATACACAAATTAAAAAAAAGGAGAGAGAGATTTCGTCATTGAAAAAACTGGACAAAAAAAAAAAAAAACAACAACAAAAAAAAAACGGCTATTTCATGATTCATAGGCCTTCATTTGTTTGTAATATTACTATAGATACTTAAAATTAAATTTACTTTATAATAGCTCCCTGTTTTATCAGAAAACATTCATTTATGTATTTTTTTTTTCAAAATACCACGTATTTCAATGGCATTTTTTCCCCCGTTTTTATAAGAAAATGGCAACCCAACTATTTTCTTTTTAATTTCTACAGAAACGGAGTCCCTTGAGTTGCCAAAATTAAACAAATGGTGCTAAACAACTAAAAAAAAAAAAAAATAAATAAAATAAATAAAAAAAAATGAATATCTCAAAAATAAATGGAGATGCAGTCTTCAAACAAATTGCGTAAAGTACTTTTTTTTTCCAATACGATGATATAAACATTGAAAATGGCCGATGCTTAGAAGTTAAAAAAATTACAGTAGAAATTATTCCGTACAATGATACATCTGTTTTGTCTGTTTGGCTGGCTTATACAACGCAACTTTATTTTTTGGAGACGGCACATTAATAGGTGGGAGAAAGAAATAGCATACCGGGGGGTAATAATAAAAACATTTTTTGTTCAGTTTCTTTTTTAGACAGGAAAGAGGGAAAAAAAGAAATACCGATATAGGATTGCAACCTCTATTTAGGATGGAACCAATAATAATAATACGAGATCTATTCAGGATTTCATAATCTAATTCAGTTCTGAAAATAGAAATCGTTTCATCGGGAAGACGATGAAAAAAATGCACAATTCCATCTTTCAGGCATGAAGAGGAAGAAATAAAAAGAAAAGGTGAACATCAAAATGATAAAATTTCTAATTCTTTCAATAAAAAATAAAAATAAAATTTAAATAATTTTTCTATAATATAAAAGAAAAATTATATAGTTTTACGCCAACTTTCCAAAAAAAAAAAAAAAAAAAAAAAGTTTGCCCCTGATTTCTGTCAACTCCGTAGCACTGATACTATCTTCATTAAAAAATAATGAAATTCTTTCTATACGATCCTTCCATTTTGAGATTAAAATTTTCTAAACAATGATCCACACAGGATGTGTTCTCGCCCTCACACGCGTTTCTATTTTTTGCGTATCTCAATTCGAATTTAAGATGTTTAGGTTGTTATTCATTTCATTTTATATCAAAGACAATGCATTTTAAATTAATACTCCTTATTCTAAAAAAAAAAAAAGGCCGCCTCCGTCACTGAATGGACTGTAGCCTTTTGACTTTCTCCGATCACTCTTAAAAAAAAAAAAACGACTGCCTGTCAAAACATGAAAACGGGTTCGTTTTATAGAGATGTGGGAGAAACACGTCGAAGAATAAAAGTTCAAATCGAAGCATTATTTTAAGAGCCACCCACGCAATGGAACAGATTCCGAAACACAAAAGACGTTCTTCCTCGAGCCCCTTCTTTCAGATCAGGTGTGTTGTGGCGAGAGAGGAAAGGGCGGGGGCGTGCCACCTGGCCCGGTGTGGCACACTATCCGTTTTCGGGAGGCCCAGCATTGTTTTCGGAATGAAACCGGAGCAGGCGCACTTCCTGCACTCGCCCCCTCCGCGGAATCCACCTTTTTAAGATCTCACCCTGGTGCCCATCTTCCCCTTTCTGGATACTCACTCTTCATTTGCATGCAAAGCAGGATCTGTTGCCATTCAAAGCGAAAATTTTTCCTTTTCAATCCTTTTTTCTTTTCCAGGAAAACAAAAATCCTCCTTGTTTGATAAGGTTTCGACAGTCCCTCACAAAGTTAATTCAAAAAATGAATGTCCGAAATCCTGAAAAAGACGACGCTCAAAACAGAGTATCGGAAAGGCGATTCGATTCAGAAGTCGATTTTCGAGGCACAACCTTGCGGGAAAAGTCATTATCGGGCGCGTTGTCACACGCCCAGGGCGTCACGGCCCATGAAATGCAAGGCCGTTGAATATCTTATGGCTAAAATACTTTGACTTTTAAATAAAAGTAATGATTGCACAGTAAAAAAAAACGGTAAAAATTACAACTGATTTGGCTGTGAATCGCTAAAATACAGCGTTTTATTAACTTCCGTATCGATTTACAGTAAACTGCTGTTATTTCAACAATGGCAAAACCGCCTGGACTGCATTCCAGATGAGATACCTGCCCTACAGGCACACTGTCAAGCCAAAGCAAAGTAGTGTCGTACGAATGTTAGCGTCGGTGTGAATATGTGCCTATTATGAATTCAAAATGGCGATTTTGGATACTTATATACAATTCTGGATTACATATTTAAAAAAAATCAGAGTAAGTTTTATTTTTATGTTTATTCGTATCATTGATTTAATAACTGTATCAAATAGGCAGTTCTCTTATATAATGTAAGATACAAATTTTGTATTTGCGTACATATATATAAACGTTGACTGACAGTAGCTTTGAATCATTTGTATAAGGGTTAAATATTTTGTCTTAAATTATAACAAAAGAGAATATTTCCAATTTACATTTGAAAAAATTATTATTTTTCTTTTCTTTTTTCCATCATAGGACTTAGTTATTATTTACTTATGTGTCAAAGTACCAGATTTTAAAAAAAAATCAATATTTTTGAAATATGTTTTGCTTTGCTATTATATATTTTTCGCAATTTCATTTTTTCCGTTATTTGTATTTTAACATACCTTACTAATCTAAATTATACAATATTTTTTAATTGTCTAAAAGATTTAAGTGCGCTTTTTGTACTAATTTAAATGTTTTTATTTATTAATGTATTATTATAGTTTATTAAAATTTCAAAAACAATTTTACGACTTATGGTCCGATTTACCGTCGGAGTTATTCACATTTCATAGATGCTAGTTTTTTACGCGCATTTTTTTACATTTTTTATATGTAATTTTTAAATCCTTTATTGTGTGTAAGCTGGATACACTTCTTTATTGATCCATAAAATATTCCAAAAGTTTGCTTACTATTGTCGCAGCATTCAAAAGCAGCAGATCGCATTTTGCTTTTGATAATTATCGAACAATAAGAAGTAATTAGCACTAGATGCTGAAATTAGATATTTTGAATGTTCTCAATGTATGTTATATTACGCAGTACATTTGAAATTCACATAAGGAAAATTCTTTATAATGAGTTACAATAGTTTAAAATTTACGATTTATTGCTTTTTTCGGTGTATTTTCCTATTTTATTTATTATTTTGCTTTATGGTGCTAAATTTGTATCTTACACATGTATAACAGAATTTATTATATAATAATGTTATTAAAACAATGATATAAGTAGACATAAAGATAACACTTATAGAGCTCTTAGTTTTTGAAAGATGTATCATAGTATACAAAAAAAAAAAAAAAAAAACTCAAAGTAAACAAACATTGCAGGGCGGGGGGGGGGGGGGGGAGGAAGATGCAAACGTATATCTACAAATAATAATAATAATAATAATAAATAAAATAAAATAAATACAAAATGTATATATATGAAAACAAAAACATATACTGTTAGAATGTCGCATTCACCTTGAAAACTATAACGAAATAAAATTAAAACTTGCTAAAAAGGTGCATTTAATGTCATAAATATAAAAAGATATTAATAAGATGTTATTACATAATAAAATAGTTTTTATAAACTTCCAATATTTCATGCCTAGCGCTTTCGATCACCTACTGATCGAATAGCGATAGTGATCGAAAGCACTCGGCACGAAATCTTGGAGATTTTTAAGTTTTTAAAAACTGTTTTATTATGTAACAACATCTTATTAACATCTTTTTATATTTGTGACATTAAATGCACCTTTTTAGCAATTTTTTATTTTATTTCGATATAAAATAAATAATAATAAAGGCTAAAAAATTACTGTTATCTTGTTAAAAGTGCTGTAAAATTAACAGCAAAATATGCTGAAAAAATACAATTTTTTGTAAAATCTAAAAAACAAAATTACTGTAAAATTAAATGTAAAAGTGCTGTAAATTTACAAGTTTGCTGTTTACCCATGGAAAACAAAATTGCTGTAAATTGACAGCAAAATTTGCTGGCACCCATATTGCCAGCATTTTTTGCTGTAAAGATACAGTGATTTTTTTTACAGTGTGTAGTGCAATGCTAGATGAATGCAGGCCACGTACTTCTAAGTATTGTGATGACTGTCGCCAAGGCTTGCATCCAGAAGACTTTTTGGATAAAAACCTCTTAAAGGCAACCCTCAATACAATGATGGATTGCTTACCTTAAGGCTGTTCTTAACTGCTCTGCTCAACAAGCGTAAAAAGTTTTGACACATTTACAAATTCATTTTTTAACTGAAAGATATAAAACTGGAAAGCCTGCCCATGGAAGCGATTTGGAATGGAACTGTTTTTTCCAATTTTTGATCCATATATTACCTATTGAGTTATAAGCCATTTTGATCACGTGACAAACCCGTTTTTTGCCCGCTCCTGAGTTTCTACTTTCGCGCGGAAATTCGGTTCAAAACGCCCGCTTGGACGCTATTTTCTGAAAGATCTATTGCGTTTGCAAAAAAAAAATGGAAAAAACAGCTCGATGACCTAGTTTCTGAACAACAGTACCAGCTAGTTTCATAAAATACGGTACATAAAAATGAAAATTTGTCTGTCTGTCTGTAATTTTATACAAATCCACAGTTTGTCAGCGAGAATTATGAAATATTAGGTACATGTGTATTAAAACACGGCCGAGGCAACTCAAGTCATCCGGAATCGAAATAATTTATAGTTAATTTATAATGAATAAAAATCCACCCCCTTAACAGCCCTTTCCTATCCAATTGAAACATTTTTTGTTATAGAAGTTGCTTTGCCAACCATTAAAAATACACAATAAAATTCTTTTCTTACCAGAACAATTACTTTCTATTGCAAGATTTCCACATGAAAAATGAAATAAATAGTTTGGCGAATTAAAAAGAAAGAAAAAAGTGAATATTACGTCCTACTGGAAACAACTTTTCATCAAAAGGTTTTAATATCGGTCTCAATCCAGATCCAGAAGCATTGGATACATGTTACGTAATAAGAATAGAAAATGTGGAGATGGAAGAAGAACCCCTAGCTTGAGATATTTTGTGCAGAGCAAAATACTCAAATCAACCCATTCCAACAAAAAGGTGAGTTACTTTTATTAGAATGACAAGGGTTTCTTTTTGATTCACTGAGCACGGAAAAATTGTTAAAATGAGAAATGCCAGTTTCAACTAAAAATGTCTTTCCTTTTCGGTCGTTTACAAATCAAAATTCTTCCGTTTCACAGTCAAATTGAGCTTGTTTAAATTCCTGCATTTTGTGGAATATCTATCTTGATTCAGAACCTCCATGAACGCCGTGCCAAAAATATTCTGTCGCACCGTCCCCATGCATAGCTCTGACCGTCATCGTCCGCTATTTTTCTTAAAATTCAGATGGCCCACCACACTGCAGTTTTAAAATGGCAATATTCGCCTGATTTAATCTGGGGTATAGTTCTTTTTCAAAAAACGGGTAGTCATGTAACTTTATTGATTTATTTATTTAAGTAGCCGACTGTCAACAATGCCCCTAAGCTACGATTTCACGCTGCAATGTTTAACCGTCCGAAAATAGTAGACGATGTCGATGACAGATGGCAGCACCACATTTTCGTTGAGGAGCGGGACGGAATTTTTCAAACCCGCCCTGGATACGCGACACTTTTCGTAATAATAACAGGAATTCGAATAAATGGAAAATGATTTCATAGCGCAGTTTTATCTATGCCAATACGGTTGAATAACCCTAAAGGTTCGATGGATTTCAGAGTCCCGACATTTTCTTTCCTATTTCAAGAATCGTACAGTCATCGGTGACTTCTTTCTTTCATGTTATTTAAAAAAGTCGGTCCTTTCTTCACCAAACCTGGACGTTCTTTTTAAAAGCCACCCGTCGCCGCTATTCTTTGTCGGTGCGAGGACAATAATGAACTCACTTTTAAGTGTGTGTCACTTTTCCAGTAGTGCGGTGCTTTAGAGGTCTGCACGGGCCGAAATTTCCAGCCTCGGTATAAAAGCTGAAAGTTCGGCCCGCGACCGGAACTGCCCGACTGAATTTCTGCAAAACAAGGATTTTATATCGATAGGATTAAAAATTGTTTCGCACAAGGAGTTCTGACCAAAAATATTTATTTTAGCTTTTTTTTTTTTTTTTTTTTTAATAATTTTTATTTTTAAAGAAACGCCCTAGGCTGCGATATTTATTTTTGTAATGCATCTCTATTTCTTGTATGTAAATCTTTCAGTTATCATTAATATCGTTAATCCATATTCCATGTATTAGAGACAAAAATCCTGTACGGTAAAATCTATACAGCGAAATCGCATAGGAAAGGAAAAAACAATGCGTTATAGACACGCTCCCTTCTCAGCAGATGCAAATGTGTTATGTTATTTTCTCACGTAATATTGCATTCATTTTGCATGAATCAACGTATTTTTCCATTTAAGGCAGGATTCCGTCATAGGTAGGTTTTACACTCTTTGTTGTATTTTAATTTTATTACCTAGAAATCTACTATTCTTTAAAAATAATCATGTTTAAAGTTTAATTGTAGGCGATTTAAAAATATATGCATTTTTTTGCAAAATGTTTTGGGCCGAGCCAAATTTCACTGACTTTTGCAGGCCATGGCAATGACTTTCATACGGGCTGTCGAGAGCGGGACTGAAACTTTCGACTAAGAAGAATGAAACCAGTTCCGGCTCGGAACGGAAAAATAAGTTAGGCCCGAGCCTAGAGTAATGACTAGGTCCGGCCTGATCCTTCAGAAGAAAGTAAGGCCCGTCCCCGGCCCAAGAAGAGTGAAGACCAGGCACGGCCCGTGCAGACCTCTAGACAAACGAGGGAAGTTTCTGTTGGGCGCGACAGCTGGTTTCTTTTTAAATCCCCCTCTTTCCGAAATGCTGCACCTGTTTGCAAGAAGGGTGCGCCCCCTCCCCCCTTTCTGTGACGAGGGACACCTACCTCACTTCCGCTCAATGGGCGAACTTGAAAGACGGTTTTTCAGTTGCGATCCCTCCCTGAACGTATTGCGGCAACATGAAAATCGTTCAAAAGTCCGATGCTTCTAGGACGTCATGTCTCCCGCGACATTTTTACTCAACCCTTTTTACAAGCCTATAGGCAACGGGTCACAAAAGCAGCCGTCGCGACAGCGGTGGATGCGGGCTCGGGAACCGCGATCCAAGCGTGCCCACCGGATAATGTTAGATCGCGGCCCTGTCTTTCCTTCATCGGTCATTTCCCATTGAGTACGGTCCGCAGCGATTCCCGAGATCGCCGTTTTCGAGATCGGTCGCCTATTGGAAGAGGAGCTGGTATGAAAAGTTTTCCTAAAAAAGGATGTCCGGGCGATCGGCTGTATCGTGAAGAATCGGAAAGGCTGACCGGCCCCCTTTTCGGACGCAGCTGCCGCTCGGTGGGCCGGCGAGCACCTGCCACCGATCCCCCAGACGGAAAGGGGGGTCGGGGAGGAAGTGGAGTCAAAACAACGGAAACAGAGAGTTCCCATTTTTCTCTGCTCACCTCTCCTACCTGCAGAGAAAGGCCATTCAAGCAGTGCTTGAACTTGAAATGAGATTTTTTTGTCCAACCTCAATAAGCCTTCCAAATTTCCACTTTTGTATCCGAAAATGAAGTCAAAATTTCCTAAGAGACAACTCCAGAGATCTTTGTGGAGGATAGAACATAGAACTCCGTAGCTATACCCTCTAGTGTACAAACCCTCTGGTTTTTCCATCCTGGGTCATCCTTTTCCTTCTCATCACGAAACATTCGACGAATTGAAAACAATGCAAAAAGTGAATGAAATACTCTATCCCTAACAGGGAGAAGTTTATTCGGAGCGTTCAATAACATCCTTCGAAATTGAAATGACGTAGCTTTTCCAATGCATCCTCCTCGACATTTTTTCAGCTCTTCCCATTCCATTTCCCATTTATTTATTTCGAAGGTTTTTAGTTCAGTTTCTCTCTATTCTGAAGAAAGAAAAGTGACTAACGCTGTTAATGAATTTTCATACAAAAATAGGTTAGTATTGGTAGAGGAATGTTTAATAAACGCACTGAAGAAGACAGTTTGTAAATCGAAGTCGGTCAAAATCGTTCCGTAAAAAAAAAAAAATTATTGGAACAAAACTATACATGGGAATGGAGTCTTTTTTTTTTTTTTTTTTTTTTTTTTTTTTTTTTTTTTTTTTCTAGCGATAGACTTCAGAAGATAGCGGTGTACAGGCTGCGCTTATTTTTTTGACTCATTCTTTGAGGGGTTTTTTTTTTTTTTTCAATTTTTTATTCAAATTTCCATCCTTTCAAGAGATATTTTTTTCAAATTTAGAAAAGGTCATTTTCTTTAATAGTGCTGCTCATTTGTAAATCAGCGCAAAGAATTATATTTCCTCTCAATCTCGAATAAAAAAATGATAGACATGGGACTCTTAAAAACAGAAATGTAACTTTGAAATAATTATTAAATGATCACGTGTTAAAAGCAATGACGTCCTAAAAATTGTATTGGCACGTGAATGACGCGTAAAATAACTAAAGACTGACACGTGAGACACATTGAATGCGGACCCTGACCTAAAATGCCCAAATATTAAATAGCTGTTCCTGAACCTGTGTAAGACTCGACATAAACATAAAATATCACCGCCTATTTTCAAAGCCACACTGCTTTTCAATACCGAATATCATTACCAAGCAGAGAGACGGTATTTTTGTAACCTCGAACCCAATGTATCCTAGATCTGACTTAACCATCCCAAAAACAGCTGTCCCGACAATCAGGGCCCGATTAACCCTCTGAAGCTAAACAGTGTCATATCAGGAACTGATCTATTGTATGAAAAATTAATTTGCTATGAAAGGTATTTTTTATTAAACATTTAATATATATATATATATATATATAGAGAGAGAGAGAGAGAGAGAGAAATGAGTTAATAACTTAAAGAGAAATTAGAATTAAATCAATATAAAATGTGGGGTCCCCCTGTTTTTCAAATGTCGGGCCCCTTCAAAAAGGAAGCACGCACATCTCATGCCTATTCGGTCATGAGGGCCTGGCGACAACGGTGGATGAGGCCATGGCAACCGGAAAATGTCCCATTCAAGCGAAAAAGCATGGCAACCCGGTGACAGAAGAAAGTCGCCGTTCATGATATCTTTCAGTCTTCCGTAACATGGCACTATTTTTTAAACAGGGCACAGTACTCTGTTTCTAGAGGCTGCAAAGCATGAACGGGAGGATGGCAAACTTAGCTCGCAGGGGACAGAGCCCCCTACTTCTACATGAGTTCGTTGTGTTTTTAATTTTAAGTTTTCATCGAGTGGGTACAGAATGACTGACTTTAGGAGCACACACGTATCTTTATGCATTCCACACAAGCAAATGTGTGTTAGTCCAAAAATGTGGGCGGATAAGATGCCAAAAAAGAAGCCCAGGGCATTCATCCTCCCCCTCTTGAAACATTTTCTATGCCTTAAAATAAAGACATGAATAACCTATTTAGATAAATGGATTCAATCTTATCCCACTGTACAATATATATATATATATATATATATATAATATATACATATATATATATAATATATATATAAATATATATTATATATATATATATAATATATATATATATATAATATATATATATATATATATATATATATATATATATATATAATATATATATATATATATATATATATATATATATATAATATATATATAAATATATATATATATATATATATATATATATATATATATAGTGTCGTCAGAACCAAGTCAAAATAAATTTAAAATATCGCATGCCCCATTTATGGTGGGGACCTCAGCCCAGTGGATCCTTGCTTTAATCGGTCCTCGATGGTTGAACTTTACACAGTTTCATTTAAAACAATCGTAACAAAATTTCGCAGAACTTTCTTCAAGAGTAACGCATAGACTACTTTCTTAACAAAGGAGAAACAGGTTTTAATTCCAGAATCGAGTGTGTTTTGAGTCCGTAGGATCTCGCGTGGCACCTGTCGCCTGCACACAACAGCGGCAGATGTTTCGCCAGCCACGCGCCTCTCCCCCTTCTTCTAATGAGAGGGAGGACCCCCAGACACACGGTAGGGCGGCATGCCTGTCCACCACCTGTCCCTCTTTGAGACTCGAGGGGGAAAAAAACGACCGCTTTTCCTACTGAACTATCCCGACACTCTTTCGACAGCGAAGAAAATGTAACATTTTTGTTCAGAATCCGCCACATAAAAGTCCTCATTAAAATCACCCCCGTTTTAGAGAGCTTCTTGGCCACTCGCCGATCTTGATCATTGAATGCGTCAAAAGAAAAAAAAAAACACAAATCATTTCTAACTTTAATATTTCACGTAAAAAGGAGTTATCTCTCTTGGAAGGACGTCCCTTCGAGAGTGTCTCCTCAGGAGAACCTGTACAGAGTTCCTATTGCTCAACGAATCTCGAACACACTGAATCCAAAAGCAACACGTAAGAAAAAATCATGCGTCCAGCATCGATGATGAAACACTTTCCAACCCATTCAGAATCATGTCACCCAACGGCACCGTTTCAAAAATTAAAATAGGACGCCTCCTTCAACCCTATGGAAACGCATCCTGCCTTTCAAAACCCCCTTTCAGCGGTTCCCCTCCACCATCGGAAAAAGGATGCGAATTTTTCAGCAGCCCTGTATAGGATATATAGGTTTGAATCTATTCACGGCATACATGCCAAAATGGAGTTCACTTAAGAGATACATTCAGTTGAAAATTGACCTTCAGCCATTTCCTCTCATAAAGAGATTTTTGAGCTGCCCTGTATTGGAGGTATAGAATCTATATAGAATGAGTAAGATGAAAAAAAATAATTAAATTGAAAAGCGCCTGCCGAATTTTAAACTGTACACTCTAGCCATGATGACTCTGAGACAGTACTGTAACCGATTTCTTGTGTGTGTTCCTGTCCATGACTAAAAAATGCTATGAATGCCCTGTTCGAACGGGATCGTCGTGACATTCAGTGACGGATATCCGTTTCAATCCATTTGAAATAGCGTCATGCCATTCAAATACTCTGCAAACGATCCCCCCCCCCCCCCCACCTCTATACCCTCATGTAACGGAATAGTTTCGAGTGCCCCTGCCCACGAACTACTCTAATCCTACCTACTTCCTATGCAATACCCAACAGGCTTGGGTGACCCTCCAGAACTTTTATCCATTTCATGAAAATCCAAGTCTATGGGCGTGAGTCTATGGACAGGCTGACGGACAGACAAATCGAATGCATAAACACCTCATAAAAAGGAATTTCTATTTTTAATCTCAGCTGGAAGTTTTTATTGACCTTCTTCTAGGTCGAAAGGATTGTTTTCTCACAAAACTATCTTGGGGAATATCTCGAATGAGAAGTATGCACGGGACCGAGCCGGCAAAATAAAGACAAACGTTTGGGGCCGACAGAATGAAGACAATTTTTTGTAATGGGCTGCGCCCACGAAAAAAAAAAAAAAAAAAAAAAAAAAAATGAAACGGGCCAGCCGAGCCATTAAAAATGGAAACAAAGTCGATAAAACCTTTTCATGGGCTATGACTTTCGCGAGAATAAGTATGAATGGACTGCACCATCCGTAAGCGAGTAAAGACAACATGCATACAGACATAGAACATGTCCAGCGTAGAGTGGACAGTGACACGGCTTCATTTTTTCAGCAGATTCGTGCTGGGCCGGGCCGGTCCGGTACCAGGCTTACATTTTTATTTTTTACAGAGTCGAGGTCACTCAATTTCCGAATTCCCCAAAATATCTCCTCAGGAAATGAACGTTTTTCTTCTTAACCCGGGAGAACTCGCTAGTGAGAATGCCCAATTCTTTTCTTTTACTTTACATTCATATAATATCAACTTTTTTTGGTTGGCTTAGTACTTTTATTCACAAAATAGGTAAAATAATTGAAAAACATTTTGAAATTTTAATTAAAATGAAAAATGATTTCAATAAGAGTCTTAAAAAAGTACGACTGTGAGAGAAAATCTCATGCAGCGAGTTCTCCCGGGTTAAAACATGTTTTTATTAATTCTCAAACAGTTTCTAAAATCTAGGCTTCATTTACTATTTTATGCGTTCAGAGCGGACGATGATTTGAACACTTCCTATAAAATGGAGTCTGTATTTTAGAAATGTTTTGAGAAGTAAGAAGAATTTCCCCAGGAGGTATTTTAAATTCAACGCCCTTAGACTTAGCATGAGTGAGTAGCAGCCTCCCACGATGCATAGGCAATGTGCTTTGTAAAACTAGTCAAGGAGAGCGATCACGAACTTCTGTTAACGGAATCACTGGAAATAGACTTTAAGGTGCTTCTCAAATTCCCGGCTCAACAACGCGAAACTTTCTGACGCATTTTCAACTGTAAAGGCATATAACATGGACAGGCCAAGTGCTTTGGAATCGAACAGCGTTTAACATTTTTCGATCCATCCAGGACGGATTGAGTAGTGTCAGGAGACGACAGGTTTCCTCCCTTTCCCGTGCTGTCGCTTCCGAAAATTTGATTCAAAACGCCCACTGGGATAGTATTTTCTGAAAGATCTTTTTCCCTTTATCATAAAAGGGAAAACCGCCTTTCTGAATAAGAACACCTGCCCTTTTTATGCGTTTCCGAACAAAAATGAATTCAGAAAATAGCTCCTTTGGATTTGAGAACAGCCTTAAGGGAGCTGGTCACTCAGCTTCGGAATTCTCCTCCGTCCTGTTAAGTCTGTGGACTTTGGATGCATTCTAATATTTAAAATATCCTCTCGGGAAATTCCTATTTTTAACATATTTTTTCTATGTGTACTCTTCTTAAAGGAGGTCTCTTTTTTTTTTTCTTAGTTTTCAAACTATTTCTAAAATCGAGGCTGAATTGAATGTTTTATGTATTCAAAGCGGGCGAACTGCGAGTCCGATTTGAGCACTTCCTATAAAATGAAGTCTCTCATTTAGAAATAGTTTGAGGACTCAGAAAAAAAGAGACCTCTTTTAGGAAGTGTACACAATAAAAATAGAAGTTTAAAATATTCATTTCCCGAGGCGATATTTTAAATAGACGAATGCACCCAAAGTCCATGACTTTACATGAGTGAGGGGAATTCGGAAGCTGAGTGACCAGCCCCCTTAATAAATAACAGAGAAATATTTTCAAAAATGCACTTTTTATTATACAGATTCAAAAATTTTTGTTTTCTTTTATTCTAAATGACATTCATTTTTTGAACGAATCTTTGAATTGAATGTTTAAAAGTGAAAGAGTCTTAAGTCATCATTCTTGTTACTATTGTGTATTTTCACACAGTGATCTAAAACAGGCTGAAAATTTCCCATAAATAGCAGGAGTCGATGCAGGTTTTTATTCTCGGGGCCCATTTTGTGAATTTTATTATATTTTTGTGAATTTTACAATATTTTTGTGAAAAATAACATTTTGTAACGAAAGTTGAAATACGGTTACCCAAATTCAAACCAAGCATTCATTAACAAAAACTTCTTCAAATCCTCTTGCTAAAGTTTTTATTCTTGTTGAACGGGTTTTATTGCAATATTACACATTTTAAAACAGTTTTTATGAAAAGGAATTTTACACAGGAGCCTGTTTTATTAAAAAGAATATTGTGAAGGGGCCCATTTTATTGAATTCATTTTTGTGAAAGGGCCCATTTTATTAAATTTATTTTTGTGAAGGAGCCCATTTTATTAAATTTATTTTTGTGAAGGAGCCCATTTTATTAAATTTATTTTTTTGAAGGGGCCTATTTTATTAATTAGATTTTTGTGAAAGGGCTCTAAACAAGCCCCAAATTTTTTCCTAGATCAAGCCCTGAATAGGAATGCGGTACTTTTTAAAAGAATCTTAATGGCATGTTAAGAAAATTCGGAATTTTTTGTATAAAGGGCGTCGAGCTGGACCGGGCCTGAGCGAATTCATTTTTGCACAGACCGGGCCTGTTTCTACTGATTTTTTTGTACGGGCTGGGCCGTGAACTGTGAAAATACAAACACGCCCGGAACGGACGACCCATGCATTTGAATGCAGCGAAACAAAGAATGGGGATCTAAAATGGGATGGATTCCTCTCCTAAACAGTGTCCCATTTGGAACGAGGCCCATCATTGGAGAGGTTTCAGTGAACTCTCATTTTTAGACAACACGGCGAAATGTGTGTTCAAAAAGCTGTCGTTTTTGTAGGTGCCTAGAAAGGTATTAAAGAAGAAGGGGAAAAAAAAAAAAGATTTGTTTTCGCTTTTAAATCTATCTCGAGAAAGCAGAGGCGTCGCGAGGGGGGGGGGGTATGGGGGGGACCCTCCCCCCCAATATAGGTGAACTTGGGAAATTATAGATTTTTGAAAGTTTTTTTTTAATAAAAGGTAAAAAAGAAGAATTTTTTTATTATTTTGCTGACTACCTTTCTGAGCTCTGTAATAGTAAACTAGTTCAACTTTGAAAAAGAAATGCAAAAAGCAGCCAGACTCCATTTCTCATTCTGTTTCTCTGGGCTACGAAAATAGATATCTACCACACCTGAATGTCTCTACTGCCGTCCATCCACAGTGTCTCTAACACATTTCCTCCAAAACTTTGTTCCTTTCTCAAAAATCTAAAGATAGGTGGCTATTTTCATAGGAAGTACGATTATGACTCGTACACAATGGAAGAGAAAAACTTTCATTACATGAACCAATAATTATTTTTTTTTCTTTGCGTATAAGTACAATAATTATTAAAAACACATTGGACATATCATTTTGGTTGGAAAATAGAGCAATTTGTTTCAAGTTATGAAAATTTTGAAGTCAACTTCCCCCCCACCCCCGAAAATTTTTTTGTAACTACGCCCCTGCGAGAAAGGTATGAAAGTGCGGCTTTGGAACCCGAACTTCCTCTCCCACGGTCCGAGAACGGAAACGAAAAAATGCCGCTTGTTCCGGATTTCCATACGCTTCACGCCCCCACGGCGACAGGCTCCGATGATCCGAACACGCTTTTGTTTCTCTCGCTACTACACATATTTCCAGAAGAGTTGAGTGATCGCTGTAGGAAGTATACCTCCCCCTATCAGAGGAGTCCATTTCTCTCGCCCCTGAATTTTCGACCTCTCATTTTACTTTCAAATTATGTGAATGTTTCACTCCCTTTCCGAATTCCCCACCTCTTTGAATTCGTCTATTTAAAATATCTCCTCGGGAAATGAATATTTTTCTTTGTACTCTTCTTAAGGCTGTTCTCAAATCCAAAAGGGCAACTTTCTCACATAAGTTTTAATTTATTTTTGTTCGAAAATGCATGAAACTAGCTGATACTGTTGTTCAGAAACGAGGTCATCGAGCTGTTTTTTCCATTTTTTTTGCAAACGCAATAGATCTTTCAGAAAAGAGTGTCCAAGTGGACGTTTTGAACCGAATTTCCGCGCGAGAGTGATTCACTCAGGAGTGGGCAAAAAACGGGTTTGTCACGTGATCAAAATGGCTTATAATTCAATAGTTAATTTATGGATCAAAAAATGAAAAAAAAACAGTTCCATTCCAAATCGCTTCCATGGGCAGGCTTTCCAGTTTTATATCTTTCCGTTAAAAAATGAATTTGTAAATGTGTCAAAACATTTTACGCTTGTTGAGCAGAGAAGTTAAGAACAAACAGCCTTAAAAGATGTTTTTCTTAGTTCTCAAACTATTTCTAAAACAGAGGCATCCATCCCTATTTTATGTGTTAACCCTCTCGCTGCGCAACCCGAGATTTTCTCGGGCATGCATTTTTCCGTCTAATGAATCCCCCTTGATGATTCCCACCAGATATTTATTTATTTCTTTTTTTATATATATAAATTTTGCCTTATTGAATCGGAGCATTTTTCCGATTCAATTAGACAAAAATTTTTTATTAGAAAAACCGGTGGCAAAAGAAGTTATTTAATTACTTTGAAGCTATTTTAATAAAACAAACTACGCATCGTGTGGGTTAAAAACTGAGGAAATGCGTGTCCGATTTTAACACCTCCTATAAAATCAAATCTCTATTTTTTAGAAATAGTTTGACAATTCAGGAAAAAAGAGACATCCTTTAATAAGAGCAGACAGAAAAAAAAAGAAGTTGAAAAATATTGATTTCCTTTAGAGATGTATTTTAAATAGACGAATGCCCATAGGTTTGGCCTGAGCGAGGTGAATTCGGAAAGTAGCAGTCAAAATATTCCTTTTCAACGATACATTTAAGGCTGTTCTTAACTTCTCTGCTCAACAAGCGTAAAACGTTTTGACACATTTACAAAATCATTTTTGAACGGAAAGATATAAAACTGGAAAACCTGGCCATGGAAGCGATTTGGAATCGAACTGTTTTTTTCATTTTTTTATCCATAAATTACCTATTGAGTTAGAAGCCATTTTGATCACGTGACAAACCCGTTTTTTGCCCGCTCCTGAGTGATTAGTCTACTTTCGCGCGGAAATTCGGTTCAAAACGTCCACTTGAACGCTATTTTCTGAAAGATCTATTGCGTTTGCAAAAAAAATGGAAAATACAGCTCGATGACCTAGTTTCTGAACAACAGTATCAGCTAGTTTCATGCCTTTTCGAACAAAAATAAATTAAAACTTATGTCAGAAAGTTGCCCTTTTGGATTTGAGAACAGCCTTAAAGTGTGGAGATGGACCTACGTATCGGGAGAGTGTCGCTGAGCGAGTCGCATTCCACCCGGTACGGTGGGTCCGTTCCCGAACCGATTCTATAAATGTGTCCGTTATTGAGCATCAGTAGACAGAGAGAGTCCCTGTACATTTCGAATGAGTAGGCTGTCCGTTATCCTCAAAGGAAAAAGGGGGGCATTATCTTCGCGTAGGGGGGCTAGATTACCGCGAAAGAAAGGCAAAAAAATTCGCGCCCTCTTGCAATCCAATGGTATTGTGGGTGAGTCAGAGCTTGCGTCATCGTGTTCCCGCCAAAAAGGGTCGGAATGCCGCGGACCCACACGAGAGGGATCCAACACTTTTTATATTTCTTCAAGAATTCGGATTTATGCCCCCCCGCCACGACATGGATCTGCTCCTTCTTTTGTCTTGGACAGCCAAGAGAAAGTTTCGATTTTTTTTTTTTTTTTTTTTTTTTTTATCTTTGAGGTGGGGGGACCTCTGAAAAAAAAAAGTCTTGCGTAAACTATTTTAAATGGTGGGTAGCTGCCTCTCGCGGCATGCCAAAGAAGGATTTCATTTCAGGCTTCGGAGGTCCTTTTCTGAAAGGGGGCGGGGGATGTCGAAAAGGAGGAGAAGGATGGGTGACTCGTCCCGTGATCGGTTTTCTCCACCGGGCGTCCGATGCAAACGGGAGCGCGTTTTCAAAACGTGTTGGCCGGCTTTTTACGTCATTACTTTTTTTTTTTTTTTATGTCATGTCGCATCCATTTTAAAAAGCAAGATTTTCAAATTGGATAGTCTTCTTAAAATTACTTAAAATGTGTGAAAATAAATTTTGAAAACGAACTCCGTAGGCCTTCGGACGATCCCGATGATAAAAATCGTGTTTCGATCTGGATGGGATGGGATGAGTCATCCTTTACCCCCCCCCCCCTTCCCTAGGGCGTGGAGGGCCCAGCCCCCGGCTCTTACAAAAATCAGCGAAAACAAGCCCGGTCCGTGCAAAAAAATAAAAAAAAATAATTAATTAATTAATTAATAAATAAAAATTTAAAAAAAAACATAAATCACGTCTAACACAACCCAACTCAATTTCTCCAAAAAATTCCGATTTTTCTTAACATACAATTAAGATTCTCTTAAGGCTGTTCTCAACTGTTCTGCTCAACAAGCGCAAAACGTTTTGATACATTTACAAATTCACTTTTTGAACGGAAAGATATAAAATTGGAAAACCTGACCCTGGAATGGAACTGTGTTTTCTCCATTTTTGGATCCATCCATTGAGTTAGAAGCGATTTGGATCACCTGACACAGCATTTTTCTCCCCTTACTAATGACTGAATTTTCTTCTTTCGTTCGGAAGTTCAGTTCAAAAGGTCAACTTTGACAGTATTTTCTGAAAGATCTATTGCGTTTACCAGAAAACGTAAAGAATAGTTCGATGACCTAGTTGCTGAATAACAACACCTTCTAGTTTCATGTGTTTCTAAACAAAAATGAATTAAAACTTATGTCAGAAAGTGGACCCTTTGGATTTGAGTGCATACCTATTTATCGGAAACTTTTATATTCTATTTTAGTGCGTCCGTAAAGCAGAATACACAGTACCCACAGTAGCAATATTAATGATTACTTAGGCTTTTCAACATTCAGATAAATATTCATTTAAAAAATTAATGTAGGTAGTTTAGAATAATAAAAGAAAAAAAAAAAAAAAAGGTAAAATGAAACGCGGGATCAGACAGGATGTCACTGTGGACATGTTCTATTTCTGTATCGATGTTGTGAAACTAGCATCGTCTGGTGAAGCCCATTGATACTGATCCTCGCGAAAGTCTCTATGAAGCCTTCAAAAGGGTTCCTATTGTATCGGTTTCGTTTAGATTTTTATATTGGGGTGGCTGGCCCGCTTCATTTGCTTATCGGGCCGGCTTGTTCAATGAGTCTGCCGGCCCCTGTAGACCTCTATTATACTATGGGCTAACATGGGGCTGGGCAATCGAGAAGGGGCATCCCACAGGTTTAATAGAAAGGTCATAATCAATAAGGTTAGCTGGGTGAAAAAGTTCCACTCGATTCGTCCGTGATAGCTCAGAGGGTAGAGCATGGGCGGCTTCAGCCAAGAGATCCCTGGTTCGAATCCTGGTCCGGACATTTTTCGCCCAGTTGGAAATTTACTTCTAATATAATATAAAGGTTCTGTTTGTCTGTGGATCATCCGATTTCGAGAAGCATTTCAACCCTGTGTTCGCTATTTCAAAAGCCCCCCCCCCCCCCACCCCCATTAAAAAGAAAAGAAGCGACGACTCGGTTAGTGACGAGAGCTACTGTTCGAGCTCGATGCACTTTGGGAAGGTTCCCTTCTTCTGACTTTTGGGATGACCCTCGACCTCTGTTCTTCATGTGTCACCCGCGAACCTATTCTCGAAGGGGAAAGTCGGGGGGTGCCTCTCTAGCCCCCCCATTCCCATTGCGTCTGGGGCTGGCAAGAACGCGTGCGACGAAGACTGCGTCCCAGAAAAGGGGCCTCTCTCCTTCTTCTCGGGTCGCGAAAAAAAAAAAAAAAAAAATTCGGAAGTAGGTAGGTGACAGGAGTGATTAGGTAGCCACACCGTCACTCTCTCTCGCTCGCCGAAACAGCACGTAGAACCGTTCTACGTTAGGCACGTTCTGTGTCCCCGTGCAACAACCGGCGGAAAGCAAAAGATGATAAAGAAGGGTTAGGTATAGGTCACATCATTTGGATAAACCTATATTTTGTCTCATCCGACTCTAAAATGACATGAGAAAGAACTCAAGAAAATATCAGCTTTAAGGAAATGTCAAACAGTGGACCCCGCTCTGCGGTGTTCAATGGGGGAGGCCTCAAAGGAAAAATACCTATATAGTCAATGAAAAAAGAAGAAAGAAACAAAAGTCTTGTTTCAGTGTGTTTTAAAAAAATAAGCTGAGAGGGGGGGGGGGGGGTCTGGAAGGGTACCCAATAGCTCCTTTCGACACCTTTTTTGGTGTTTACCTCCTTTCTATTTGAATGTCTTTTTAGGAACAGGGGAACTCGCATAAGGTTCACCAACGTGTCGGAATGAAGTGAAAAACAACAAATTTCATTCTTGTTCCTACTACAATGAAATAAACAAGGCAGCCATTTTGAGCGATGACTGTGTCACCTAGTCTTTCGTGCAGGACCTCCTACACTGCGTTCCGTTTTTAAATGCCCGGAAACGCACTGAATAGGTCAGTTCTGTAACCTTTTGAGTGTCGTGTCCATCTCATGGAGACGGTGTCACCCACCCACAGATATAGGAACGCAAAGGAACACTTTTTTGCGTCCACGAACAGAAATGGTCATTCTCCTCGAAACAGTTCAAAGGCACTGTTTTCCCCCCTCCCTGTCACAGAATACTTTTGTCAACGAATTAGAATGGCTATCCATTTTCTAGAAAACAAGGGCTCGTCCCCTTTCATTCTGTTTGAAAGAGTCTATTACAATGACTTCGATGCACGGAATTATTTTGCGTGTCCCTGTGAACGAAACTCAACTTTTCAATACCCAGCATGCAACCCCATCAGAACCGAATTCATAAACACTCCTCAACTCATAAACAATATACACGTTTGAGTTACAATTCGTCATTGCAAGTTGAGGAACAGATCTTTTTTAAAAGGAGGTGTGTTTGTTTTGAATGTTTCTGTAGGAAGACGATCCCTCGTTTCGGTTTCAGTACTATTTCAAATGACGTATTTCAGAATAAATAAAGATGAGCTCACCTGTTGCGCGCTCAGTCTGCGGTGGTGGCCCAGTGCTGCGGCGGCTCCCTCAGGCGTCGGGATTTCAGTCCGGAGACGGAGTCGAGGCTCCTCGGACGTTTCCGATGGAACAGGAAATCTGGAAAAGACGCACACACATGAAGTACAGGGATTTTTCTCAAAACGAACAAAAGTGGTACAAGAACCCTTCAGCCATACTTTACCTGCGGCCCGAAAAACATAATCACTAATCCGTATTTATAAAATTGATAGAGATTTGCAAAAAAATTATTTACGACCTTCACTGCTGTTTTAAATATTTTTTATTTAAAATTATATTAAAACATCTTAAAGGCCTTTTTTCGGGTCAAAAGTTCCTTTTACGTATAGTCTTATTTTTGCTACAGTGGAACACAAATTAAATAATATTCCAAATTAATTAAATTTCTGCGGCATATCTCTACAATTAAAAAACGAATAAAAAGTTTTTGCATTGAAAAAAATACTGATTTATTAAAGAAAATATCTCCCGATTTTTTCATATTTTATTCTTAAAATATAGCTAATACAGATTTTTTGGGTTGAACAGTTGTAATGAGAAAAAAAGGGCATCAAAAATTTCCAAACAACCAAATTCGCGGCCTATTTCTACAACATTTGCTACCACGAAGTTTATTGTTTGGAAATAGTGGTATAAATTTTTTTGGTAACATTTCTTCTGCGACAAACGTTCATTTTAATTACTCGTTTTTTTTACCCTTTTGTACGTGTGTTGCGGCCCGCCGAATAACTAAAACATAGGTTTGCGTCCCGCGGGAAAAAAGGATTGAGTATGGCTGGGTTAGACGATTTTGAATGAACTGTTATTGCAATGCCATAAAATAGTTACTTTTCTGAAAAGTTATTTCACCGTTGAGTTGCATTACTTTATTTAATAGACTTCCTTTAAGAGTTTCTATTTACGAAAGAGAAGAGAGAAGTTTTTCTTCTTTCCCCAGATGATGACGGGCGCGTGCGGCCAACGGACCGAGGCAAAAGAGGCTTGGAGACGATTTTCATTTTTCTGACCAAAACAATGGCAAGGGGAGGGTCCGAGCGCCACCCCCGCCGAGGTGTCTGTCCGGCAAGGTGACATTGACGACGAGGTTCACTGAGCAACCACCCCAGCTGGAATGCTACCGTTTTCCACACAGGACCCTGGCAGAAAAAAACCTTGTAGATGACCATCGATCGGGCGGAAAAACCCCAATCGTGTTGCACCCACGGGCCGAAGTGCGGTACCTTTTTCGGTCCTGTTGGATGAGGTCATTATTGTGCCGAAGGACAAGAAAATGCGACGATAGTGGAGGAGGGTTCCTGACAGGTGGATCGTCCCCTTTCCCCTGGGGAGAATTCCTTTGTTGAATCTATGCTTCGAAGAGGCTCTGGCGAATTATATATATATAGTGAAACCTCCCTGTGCGACCACCTCCCTGAACGACCCTTTTTTTCATGGAACGAAATAGGCTCAATACAAATTTTACCTCCATTCAGAGACCATCCCAGTTGAATTCCCTCCATGAGCGACCCATTTCTTTGGAGAAAATGGAACCAATTCCGTTCTTTCCGGGTCGCTTGAAGAAGGTTTTATTAGAAAAATAATTCCGGAGAGCGCATTATTCATCAGACTTCTAAACTAAGTTTAGATTTTTTTTTTCATCCCGGTAACTTTGAAGTGTTTAAACCCCTTTGTGCCATTTTAGGCAATGAATTGAACTCTGCTGACACATTAAGAATGACGGTCCATAAGCTCCCCTGCCGTATTTTGTCAGGAAACTCTTAAAGAAATAGATTAATTAATGAAATCGTTATTATTGGTTCCCGACCGGAAAAAAAAAATGCATTTATTTGCTAAACTTCGAAATAAAAGTTATAAAAGATAAAACCGTAAAATCAAAGCAAACGTCGATGTACTCATATTTTAAACTCTGCAGTAATTAACTTATGTAAAATTAACTTTTGTTTTGATACTTAAATTTTCATATTTTTCCCTAATATGAAAAAAAAAAAAATAATGGCATTAATTGTTACACTTTTCAACCATTAAAATCTAGATTTAAAAATGACCTCCATTAAGAGACCACCTCTCGGAGTGACCCATTTTTATTCGTACAGAACGTGGTCGCTTTAGGGAGGTTTTACTGTATATATATATAGTTTTCGCCATTGAGATGAGAATTTAATCAACTATTTTTTAAACAGAATTGTTTTCTGTTTGTGTTTCTCTAGGACGCCTTGAAGTCGGCATTTCTCATAAACAAAACCCACTCCCTCGCCCCAGTCAGGTGGAGGGAGGAAGAAAGCCCCGGAGGCAGAAAAGTTAAGTGGGGCGATGCAAGCAGGTGATACACACACACGCAGCTGCCAATAACCAAGCATTATTGGGACCCAGAAAAGCGAACCCAAAATAATGAAACTCATGAAAGATGTTTGTCTAACTGTGTGTCTTGGCAATGGTGAGAGAAATCGACAGCACTGGAAATTGAGATGCACCTGAAGCTCAGATTTTTCATTTTTTTTTAGCCGAGATATTCATGATGAAACATAACGAACCTCGCAAAATGAACGTGCAGTTTGGGCTAAAAAAGCCCTTTCTGAGATTCTCCACGCAGAGTGGAAAAAATTGGAAACGGACACATTCATTTTCAATACTGAAAAAAAAAAAAAAAAAAAAAAAAAAATCTCACTTACTCGGGGTACGTTCCTTGTCTAACGGTGCCGTTTGTTTTAAAAGACATTAATGTTTACGATTTCAAAATAAATAGTTTCAAACGTCGATTTCACCTTTTATTTATTTATTTATTTTTCCTGCCTGTTTACAAGCCATCCACTTTCCAGATCAAAATACAAAAAAAAAAAAAAAAAAAACTGTCCATTCCCATACTTATTGAGGGTACCTTTCTTTGACATTCTAACGATTTATTTTGTTTGAAAAAATAGTAATATTTATTTTTACAAAAAGAAAATATTTTCTGAATGCCGATTGAATGTTTTTTATTTTATTTGCAAATTTAAAATTCCTCATTCTTCCAAATTGAAACACACACACACAGGAAAAAAAAAAAAAAAAAAAAAAAAAAACCCACTTATTCCTGGTAAGGTTCCGGTTCCAATGATGTCTTGGGGTTTAAAAAAAGTATTAATATTTAAAATTTCTAAAAAAATATTTTTTGTAAGTTCTTCCGCGAATTCGCAAGATTTTCTTTCCGCAGGAAAACTTAGAACTCGGAAAATGCCAGAATCTGTTGCATAGTTGTGAGGTTGTCCAGTAGCGCCAACTTTTGAAAACTATTGGGTGAGCTCAAAATTTTTTTTAGCAAAATAACGCAAAATTTTTTCTTTTCACCTTAGTAGGAGAGGGGCCGAAGCGAAGCGAATGGCTAAAGAGGATAATTCAAAGTCAAATAATGGTTTTTCTAAGTAAAATATGAAGTTATTGTAATTTAATTAAATCATAATCTCATAAGTTCTTCTTTATAAATACATTCATTTTTATTATAAATAGCATAAAAATTGCTAACATTGAAAGTGAAAGAAACTAAACGTTAAGAAAAAAACTACATTTTACTCACATAGGTGATTTTTTGATTCAAGATAATAAAAGAGATGGCAATAAATCTGTTTTTGAGAAAAAAAAAATGAATGATAGATCCTCTAAAGGGGCTTTCAGTGATCCTGTAAGTATAACTGATGTCTTTAGTATTTTGAGAACGTCAAGAAAACCAAATTTTATTTCAGTGATTAAATAAATCAGTGGAAATTGAATGGGCGGATAGATCAAATTATTGGGTGGGCTCTTGCCCCCAAGGGCCCCTATAAGTTGGCGCCACTGAGGTTGTCCTTCCCTTGTCTTTGCGAATTCTCATTTTTCCTGACAAAACGTCAAAGGAAAAAGATTCGATATTTTGGAAGGCTCTATGAAAAAGGTGCGTAACTATATAACGCAGGTTCCTCGAACAAAATATTTATTTTTCATACTGATATGGATTAAACTGTGTTGAGTTGTCCGAAATATAATAATAGATAATCATCTAATATTATAAAGGACAAACGTGTCCGTGCGTAACGCTGACGTCAACAGCAGACGATTAAATTAAACTTTTATTGCAAGTTTTTAAACTTTTTCAATTCTGACACCGTCGAATAGGGAAAGAAATGTACTTTCAAATGCAATTTGTTTGAAAGTACTGCCTCGACACGGGCTCAGTTGTTTTTTAAATAATTTTCAAGCACGAATTTTTATCAGATCTATCTCTATCGTGTGCAGACGATTGCGAAAGATTTGCACTTAAGTTGATATAAACGGCTCAGCATTGGATTCCAGCTTCTATTCCATAACGAAATTAAAACATTCATCCATCAATAAGCAAAACAATAAAATATAAATAAAACACAAATTTAAGACATGGAATCGAATTTCGCTTTCCACTGAAATGAACAGAATCAAAAGGTTGATTTGTAAAGAGCTATTTTTGGAGATTTCTTCTGTTGTAAACTCTTGACCTGAGAGGCCAATATGAAAATATCGCTTATTAATACGTTTCAAAATTTTATTGGAACGCATTATTGCTATTTTTCATTCATGATTTTTAGTTTTGAATGTAAAAAACCTATTTATTAGAGTTTTTTTTTTTCCCCGTGCGAGGTTGTCTCACTGCAGTCTTTGAGATTTTTATTAAACAACGTGTTTTACCGGTATGTAAGCGACTACGTCAAAAGCCACTAGCAGAACCTTTCGAAAAATACGTCATTCACCCCTCTGTCTTTTTTAGTACGTAAAGAGAAAAAATGATGCTAACATGAAAGATAATATATAGGATGGTTTTCACCTATATGCTGTATCTCCTTGTATTTATAAAGACTACCAGTTTCCTCGACATAAGTTTAAATGACTCATGACTAGAACATGTTTCAGTCAAAACTCTTTTGTATTGTGTGTGTCTTTGCTTGTTGCAATTCAGAACTTTTTTTGCGGATTCTTAAGGCGCGCAGACGACACAAGACGAGTGAACTGAATTGAACTGAAAAGAGATTTTGACTATTAAAATGTTCGACGCTGGGTGGCACGCTGATCCTGTGCGAAAATTGGATTATCTGTGAATCAGGATCCTGCTTTAAATGGAATTAAAATGGGTCTCGTCTAAAAAGCCTTATGACATCACAGAACGAGGTAAGAGAAATTTTATGAATTTATCACTGATAAGACCCATTTTGTTCAAATATACCTACACTTCAGCATAAGTACATAGAACACCTTTTTAAAAAAATTACAATCTTATTATAATTTTAAATCTTTTAAAAAATTTTAAATTTTAAAACGAAATTTTAAAATGCTCCTTGCGTCTTAATTTTTGAGATATTTCCTCGATTTTGGATTTTAATCGCGTAAAACTCTATTACAAACAAATCTGAGTATCGATTTTTTAATCCCTTTGATAGTTAATTTTTTAGAGATATTTTTCTGAATTCCATATCGATTTTCATCCAAATTCTGCCTTTATAATAAGTTAAAAATCCAATTTAACTGTCTTAGTGAAGTCGAATTTTAAAATGCATACACAGTTTTTTTTAAGCAATTCTTCCCCTACACAATGCGTAGTAGTGTAGAGATGATGTGTAAGGAAAAAAGCGTGCAAAAAAACTTTCGTCTGACATTAGACTTAAAGTATATTAAAAGGCCAAGAAATTGTTCGTGAACAAAATGAAAACACTTGTTGGATTTTAATCACGTAAAACTCTATTACAAACAAATCTGTGTATCGATTTTTTAATCCCTTAGAGTTACCTAGATAGTTAATTTTTTAGAGATATTTTTATATAATCGCATCTGCATGCGATTTTACACGAATGACGTAGCACAAAGTGGAATATTATAAATCACACAAAAAGAAATGTCGATTTTTTGCTCAAATAAAGGTCCCCTTAGTGAATGGAGGAAGTAAGAACTAAAATTATATTATATTAATTTATATTATAAGAGCCTTCATTTAAAAAAAAAATAGTTTTGTTACGTCGTAAATAATTAAATTTAAAACCTTCATCTAAAACAAGAGCGAGTCGATATTTAAAATATTAATTTTAATTCTGGGGGCCAGTTTGTTTACAAAATCGCGATTTTAGTTTTGTTTACAAAAGTAACGATCTTTGTTTTGTTTACAATAACAACTAACTTTGTAACTGTGGTGTAAGACAGAACAGTTTTCCGTGCAGGTGAGTCCACTTTCCTGTGAATGATTGATTTTTCTTTTAAATATCCCACAGGAATCTTATCTAGAAATAGGAGTGAAATCTTGGATAGATATTGAAGGGTGTATTCGAAAAAATATTTTTCCACCCTCAACAGCTCGAAATTTTCTGACACATTTATTTTCAGACTCATTTTTGAAAGTAAAAACTTGCTGAGGTGATTTTTGAAGAGATGTTTAAGAGGCCGTGTGATTGTATTTTTTGCTCAATATTTAAATTTTCGCTTATTTGATTTTTAAACAATTATTTTCTAAGTATGAGCCTTTTTTTCATTTCCTGATCTCCCGCTTCGGAAAATTCGGTTCAAAACGCCCACTTGGACAGCATTTTTTACAGTATTTTCAGCATTGATCAAAAAATCGAGAAGCACGGCACATTCTGTAGTTTCTAAATAAGAGAATTTCGCAGTTGGATGCATTTGAGAGCAAAAATGAATTAAAAAATGAATCAGAAAATAAGCAGTTTGAATTGGAATACACCCTTAAAGATCCCAAATTAATATACACTTTCATGAAAACATTTTTGCAATTTTACACACATATATTCATTTGATATATAGTGCTGTCCTCTAAAAAAAACCCACAGGAAAATGTATCCTAAAAAAAAACCCACCCTAGAACTTAATCAAAAATATCACAGAAGTCAAAATTTCTTTTTGTCCTATTTCTATATGCCATTTACAATAATAAAAGCATTTAAAATTCCTTAGGTGTTTATTTAGTTTTTTAAAAAATAAGCAAAAAATTACATTTATAATTTTTCATTTGTAAATCCTTCAATTTACAATTATTAAAATATTATTATTATTTTTTCTTTTTTTTTGCAGAATTGTGTTTTAAAGCTAATTAATAATGAAAGAAAATCTTTGCTGTTTAATATTTTGATTTCTAGAAGTGTTTTTACATGTGGGTTATTTTTAGGAAAAAGTGGGTTTTTTTCAAAGTCTTTTTTAATTGGCTGCCATTTTGTAATATATTGATAGAAAAAAAAATACTATACATTAAAATCTTAGTCAGGACAGGCTGTGAAAATGTAGCTACTTCAAATTGTTTTGTATTTTTTATTGAATTTTATATAGTGAGAAATTAAAAAAGTGGGTTTTTTTTTAGAGGACAGCACAGTAGTTATTCAAATCAAGAAATTTTGAGAAGGAATTATAAAACGAACCTGTATCCTACTCGCTGTTATGATTTACATTTCGTAATAGTCAATGATGTAGGTTTTTTTTTTTTTTTTTTTTTTTTTTTTTCATTTACTTTTAAGAAAAAAAGGTGTTCAAATTTCGGCTTCAGGAAAATAGGAATCCACTTACATGGAAGCCTGCTTTTCAGGGAGCCTTCAAGCAACTGGGTACTGTTTTTTAAAAACTATTTTGGTTGTTTGTTTTGACAAATCAATTGCTCATCATAACACAAAAGTTTTTATACTTATACGGTTTCAATTTAAACGGGAAGGGTCTGATTTTATTCTCCCCCGCGAGAAGAGCATGAAAAGACAGTCCTATCAGAAAGGAAACGATACCTTCTAAAAACGAGTCTGAGTAGATTTTATTGCAAGCGGAAACAGAATTTAATTTTAGAGCAGGGTTTACCTTCAGTATAGAATTTTATTTTTTAAGACAGGATTCCGTTATCCCAGTTTTTACTGAACATTAAAAAAGAGAATGGCTGGGGACCGGGAAAGTGGTTTCTTGAAAAATCGAGACTTTGGGCGTCTCCTGAAAATCGAATTGGAAGCACCTATTACTGAAGTATAAGAGGCTACTTCAGTGTATTTTATTTATTTTGAAAGCATTTTTTTGGAACCTCTAAAAACAGAACGGTGTCTTTTTGAATAAAATAGATAACAGAATAGGATATGGGCCGCCCTTATAGGGGGGGCTGAAAGAGCCTATTTTATAAAATGTCTCAAAATTTTCCTTCCGGGACCTCCCATGAGATCAAAAGAATTCTTTTATCTTTGAAAGTAACTCCAACGATTTTCTTTCCGTCGGGTCCCTTTAAAGAGAAAAACAGTGCTTTTAAAGAAATCATTCCCTTTTCTCCTCATTTTCAAACGGCGATGCTTAAGGTTTCCGAAAAAGGGTGTTTCTAATTTTCTATGCAGTTCTATCAGAGGCCTCGCTAAGGGGTGGGGTGGGGGAGCCACCCCCCCCCCCAAACATTCGCAAATGTTATTACACTTGGCAATTTTACAAACTTAAAGTTGGCAAATTTGTTCAAAACTTTAATAAAAACTATAATATATTTTCTATTTCTGATAGACTTGGCAAAAATTACAAAACTAATTGGGAATATTATTAAACTTATAACAAATAAGAACATTTTCTAACTGTGGTAAATTGGAAAAATTATAAAAGGAGTTGGCAAATAATGAAATTTGACTTGACAATTTAAGGTTCTCTCCCCCTCCAATAAAAAGTCTAAGCGATGGGTTCTATTATTTGTTATAGAAAATTTTAAAGTGAACTCATGATGAAGTGTTCCACAGTTTCTTTTAAAATTTCGTTTAGATTATGAATACTTTAATTTAGTTTAAATTTGTTTTACGAGGGAGGTCGAGTCTGACCTTGCCTGCCATAGGCATTCTAAAAATATATATTAAATGTAAACTATCTATTAAGAGTTTTTAATTTAAAAGAAATACAGTATGGCTTCAAAAATCCGACATCGAAACCATCTTTTCCCTTCTTTTTCTTCTACACTTTCAAGTGATGGAAGAAGAAAAACAGTAATTGTTTATGAATGAATTATGGTTATGAACTTCAAGATCGAAAGAAAAAATGCAAAAAAAGATTATTTGGCTTTTTCCAACGTCAAAGACTTTGTATAGGGCCGGAACGAATTTTCGGCAACGGCGACATCGATGGTGAGAAAGAATTTTCAGGCTTTCACATTTCTCGTGAAAAGGCCGCAATTTATGAGCTGATTGAACACGCAAAATCTTAAAATGCATTAAGCGTAGAAAAAAAAAATGATATAGATGATTGGGAATGCATTGACGAAAATGCACCAATAACGGACAGCGAAATCGCTGACGCTGTGCTCAATAGAAGCGCCGATAACCGTAGTAGCAGGTCAGAAGACGAGGATGAACAACCGGCAGAAGAAAAGGTGTCACTAGAAAAATGCATCAATTTGACTAGAGAATTAATATCTTCTTTAGAGAAACAAGACTATATTTCCGAAATTGGCATTCTTCATTCGTATAAAATACCAGAAAAACTTGTTAATGAACAGCCAAGAAAATTGAAGCAAACAAAATGGACAT
The DNA here is from genome assembly GCA_963932465.1 of Maratus speciosus. Classification (NCBI taxonomy): domain Eukaryota; kingdom Metazoa; phylum Arthropoda; class Arachnida; order Araneae; family Salticidae; genus Maratus; species Maratus speciosus. The sequence goes on along the minus strand of CAWVRF010000002.1, from coordinate 3,674,083 downwards.
CGATGTTACCGAAATGACACGAAAAGAAATAATTTCACTCTTTATTATATTTTTTTCCCTGTAACATATAAAATAAGTTTTGTTTTATATTTAGTTTTCTCTTTTTCTTACATACTTATCACTTACTAATGAATTAAATTATGGCTAAAGGCACCATTAAGAATATAGAACTACTTTGGATATTCCTTCAAAAATCCGGCATCGTCTCGGTCCCGATGATGCCGGATTTTACCTAGCTTCTGTAGACCGGGTTGTGCAACATTTAAGGGGTGGCCTATGATAAGGCGGGTTTTGAGTGCCATTCAGAAGTGTGGTCCCTACAAGAACTTTCTTTTCCCCCTTGTGCCCGGGTATGCTTCATGTGCAAAACGGAGAAATTTCATGAGCGGCTTTATGAAACTTTTGTTAAAATTCCCATTAGCATAAAACTAAATATTCACAAAAATGGAATCATGCAGGAAACTTTTATCCGCTCCTTGTAAGCGGTACACAGGAACTTTTCATTGAATAATCAATCTATAATATCACAATCAAGGTAAAAAAAGTCCACTCACCTGTGATTTTGGACTGCGTCGTCGTTTTGGGCTGCGTTCTGCTCCCTTTATTCGTCTGCCTGGGGGAGGCGCTGCTTGGCCGCTGACTGTAGGCTCGGGCCACTTCGTTCACGGCAGAGTCTCTGGGTTGCGCCGCGGAGGTGCAGAGGGGCACCCACTGGTACCGCCCTGGCAGAGGCGTCTCCGTCCTGAAGTCGAAGTTCCACCGGTCACGATTCCGTTTTTCGAGGTCCTCTTGGACAGCGGTCAGGAACTGCGCTCTTTGCTCGGACACCCCCACATCGTCTGCCGGCGCGAACAGCCTCCTGCAGATGTTCCTGGCGGTCAAAGGTTGCTCCCTCCTCACGACCACCTCGGGCAGGAGGAGCACTTGCACCGTGCACATCATCACACACAATGACACTTAATCTAATCTAGCTCAAAATCGGATAGAGTGCAGTCTCGACTCAATCTCGATACTACTTGAAGCGGAGACTTTGTGGCGGTGCGTTTTTAAAAGTCTTACAAATACCGTCACACGAAACAGAAATCGATTTTCGAGTCGGAAATCTCCAACAGAATAATCGACTCGATCTAAATGCTGCACCAGAAAATCGTTTTAAAAAAGTAGCCCAAACAAACACCACGCTTGGATCTCTGACTTCACCCGCTGCTGCAGAGATCCCGTCCTGTGTAGCCTTCACCGCCCGCCTGAATAATACAGAGCACGGCGCGATACACTCCGATATCTTTCCTCTACCACCCCCCCCCCCCCCGCGCTTCGCCCCTCAACCTACTCTCTCCGTTTTCTGTCGTGTTTTGCTGACAACCCCCCCCCTCCTCCCTTTTCAGGGTTGCTCGCGTGGTTGGCGCGTAAAGCCGCGGTGCGATCCCGAGAGGTCGCCAAGCATCAGGCAACAGATGGTGCGGAGCGCGTCACCCACCGCCCTTCACCCACCTTCGGTTCTTTTTGTCTGACGAGTGGAGGGGTGGGGGACTGGATCTATCGAGTGACGTGCGCCGCAAAACATTTCCGAGCCGTTTTCGGGAGGATATTTTTCATAACAGGTTATAGTAAAAGAGCGCACCCCCAGGACGCCATTTGAGGGGAGGGGGGGGGGGACAAATAATTTGAAATTTCAAAAAATTTATCTGTCATCACAGGTTAGACTCAATAAAATTTCAAAAATTGCTCAAAAGCTAAAATAATTTGTCATATTTGATTGTAATAAATAAACACACAGAAACTACCGTATTTTAAGGAAGAAACGCCGCGGCTTTTACGAGTTAGAAATTTAATTTTTTTTTCAAGTGCGGCGTTTACGATTATTTTTTTCGGGCGTATAAAATTGGGATAAAATAAAATTTCCTTAAGACTGTTCTGAACTCCCCTGCTCAACAACGCAGAAGTTTCTGACACATTTTGATTCATTTTTAAACGTAGCTTCCTAAATTTGGAAGGTCTGGTTATTGAAGCGATTTGAAATCGCAACACGTTTTCCCTTTTTTCATAAATAAATTACTTATCGCGTTATAAGCGATTCTGGTCCCATGGCGACACGTTTTTCGCCTTTCTCGGGCGCCGACCACTTAAAAAAATGTGGAGAGAGGAGTCCGCGTAATGTGGTATTTAAACCACATGGTTTAAATACCAACTGCTTAATTTAAAAATTACATAAAAATATTTAAAACCTAATTTAAATAAAATTTTAGACGTCTTAACTTATTAAAAATGAGTCACGCTACACTGTCCAGGAAACGAGTTCTGTTCCCGGCTGGGCAAGGTTCACTCAACCTTTTATCCCTTCGGGGTCGATAAAATGGCGTACTTGAGAACTCAACACCGAGGATCTCGCGTTGGGCGGGATCCCGGCCGGGGCACATGCTGCATGGCACCTCGGGGCCCAGGGTCAAGTAAACGGAGTTGGACACTGCAGGCCCTGATCGTTCATGGATCGTACAGCGATAGGTTTAGTTTAGCTTAGAACCCAAAGGGACAGAAATGAATTCATATTTTATTACATTTGGGAAAATAAGTCTACGATTTAATCGCTTCTGTACAAAAATGAACACATATACATACACGCATTAATATTCAGATAGATGGCTTTTTTATTTAAAAAATATTCAGGACTTTCTTTTGAAAAATCGGTTCATCCCGCACCCGACCAAAAAGAGACAGGGCACAACCTGAAACGCTTATAAAGTTAACACAGAAAAAAAATAATAATAATAACATTGACCTGACCTGACCCGTGGCTCGAGTTCGGGTAAAATCAGGTAACCCGACCCCATGTAGATTGTAATTACCAGTCAACACGAAACCCGCCAAAAAAATTTTCATTGGCCCGCAACCTCACCCGCAATAATAGAGAATTAATCCATCTGCTACAGTGGTGGTCAGAATTATAAGAACAATTGAAAATTGCACAGAAAATTTTTATTTCTGAACTAAATAAAGTGAAATGTATACGTAAAATGCTTTTTTATGCTAGAAATCATTGTAGAATGCAAAGCATCGGAAAATGCAAAATATGAATGTTTTGCCATAATTAACAAAATATGTCATTGTAAAAATTGGACAAAATTATAAGGACAATGAATGTTTTTGCCTGAAACACACTAATAATTAATAATCTCTCATTTCTTCTCAATCTCTTTTATCAGTCCTTGACGTCATGGAGTTTGATAGTTCCTTAAGAACGTTCTTGAAAATTTTTGACCAGGCTTTTTCGATGGAGGACATGAGCTCTTGCTTGTTACTTTCTTCTATCTTCAATAGAAGAAAGTATTGTAATCGAAATTTTTTTCGACTTCCGGTTTTCGACGGATTTGCATGTTTTAGGGGTCAGAGATTCCAAAAAACATGTTTATGGAAAATGTCTGTCTGTCTGTGTGTCCGTCTGTCCGTCTGTCCGTCCGTCCGTCTGTCCGTCTGTCCGTCCGTCCGTCTGTCCGTCTGTCCGTCTGTCTGTCGCCATTGTACCATCAAAAAGTGTATGAAGTTATGTATAGAATTAAACCAAAATTTTATTATAAGTTTTTGGCTATGGCAAGCAGGTCCTCCCGGAATTTGGAAAAAATTCGCCGGTAGGGGGCGCTGATATAACAATTTTTGTGCGATTTTGAATATTGTACCATCCAAAAGTGTATGGAGTTATGCATAGAATTGAACCAAATTTTTAGTTTAAATTTTTGGATATAACAAGCAGGTCCTCCCTGAATTTGGAAAAAATTCGCCGGTAGGGGGCGCTGTAAATGCGTTTTTTGTGCGATTTTGAATATTGTACCATCGAAAAGTGTATGAAGTTATGCATAGAATTGAACCAAATTTTTAGTTTAAGTTTTTGGCTATGGCAAGCAGGACCTCCCTGAATTTGGAAAAAATTCGCCGGTAGGGGGCGCTGAAATAGCGATTTTTGTGCGATTTTGAATATTTTACCGTCCAAAAGTGTATGAAGTTATGCATAGAATTAAACCAAATTTTTATTTTAAGTTTTTGGCTATGGCAAGTAGGTCCTCCCTTAATTTGGAAAAAAATTCGCCGGTAGGGTGCACTGTAATAGCGATTTTTGTACAATTTTGAATATTGTACCGTCCAAAAGTGTATGAAGTTATGCATAGAATTAAACCAAATTTTTATTTTAAGTTTTTGGATATGGCAAGCAGGTCCTCCATGAATTTGCAAAAAATTCGCCGTTAGGGGGCGCTGTAATAGCGATTTTTGTGCGATTTTGAATATTGCACCATCGAAAAGTGTATGAAGTTATGCATAGAATTGAACCAAAAAAAAAATTTTAAGTTCTTGGCTATCGCAAGGAGGTCCTCCCTTAATTTGTAAAAAAATCGCTCTTAGAGGGCGCTGTAATAGCGATTTTTGTACAATTTTTGTGCCATTTTGAATATTGTACCGCCGAAAAGTGTATGAAGTTATGCATAGAATTGAACCAAATTTTATGTCTTTATTTTTGGTCATGTCACGAAGGTCCTCCCTGAATTTGGAAAAATTCTGCCGGAAGGGGGCACTATAATTGCGATGTCTGTACCATTTTCATTATTGTACCATCCAAAAGTGTATGAAGTTATCCATATAATTGAACCAAATTTTTTGTGCATGTTTCTGGCTATGGCAAACAAGTCCTCCCTGAACTTGAAAAAATTCCGAAAGAAGGGGGCGCTATAATTCCGATCTCTGTGCCATTTTCATTATTGTACCATCGAACAGCGTATAAAATTATGCATACAATTGAACCAAAATGTTTGTGCTTGTTTTTGGCTTTGGCCAACAGGTTCTCCTTGAATTTGGAAATATTGCGCGGTAAAGGGGCTCAGTGCTAGCGATTTTTGTATACTTTTCTTGATTTTTCGTAGTTCTATTGTGCATCGGCGGCTCATGCAGCGGCGGGAACTCGCTCCCTGCTATGCCGGCTATTCGCAAACAGCTGATAACGACAGAATAAGGAAAAATTAATAATTTTAACAAATATCATGATATAGATTAACTCGTTTTTAGTCCGTTTAATTGACTTGAGCAGAAATTAAAGATGAAAATCAAAGTTGGAATAGTATTGAACTAATAATATTGAAGTATTAACATGTGGAACTAGGTTTTGAAATATTAAGATGTATAAGATAGAAGAAAGTTTTGGGATTGGCACATCCAACTAGTTTTCTTATTGTATACCATTTTTGTATACTTCGTGTGCCAGAATACTCCACAGATTTTCCATTGGATTCAGATTAGGGCTTCTGGTCGGACAATCAAGTAGTTTCACGAAAATAGCATCAAACCACGATTTTGAAGTTTGGGAAACATGTACTGAGGCATTGTCCTGTTGGAGAAAATAGTCTCCACTCGTTATTAACGGTGCTTCCGGTAAAAGATTATCGCCCAATACATCAACATAACTCTCAGAATTCATTCTACCCTGCAAAAAAACTATTGGAGTATAGTTCCACCAGTTGCGAAACCTCACCAGACTTTAACTGAGCAACCTCCAAATGCATGCTTTGAGAAAATTTCTTTTTCTCTACGGAGATCATACCAGAAGTAGCGAAAACTATCTGGTTCATCCAAATTAAACGTTTTCTCATCGGAAAAGACAACGTCATCCCACTTTTTTTCCATAGTAATGCATTCTTTGGCAAACTCCATCCTCAGTCTTATATTAACTTTTGTAAGAGGCGGTCGTGACATATGCTTACCATAGCGAATCTTTTTCTTCTTTTTATAAAACGCGTCGAACAATTCGAGCACTGCATTCTAAGTTCAATTCACGTTTTATTTCTGTTGACATTTGTTTTTTGGAGCAAGCTCGGCGTATTATCATTCTTTTCTCAAGTACAGAAACAGAAGATTGCCTACCTGTATGTCTTTGCCGTCCATATTTACCGGGATTTTTAAGATAATCGTAAATAACCGTTCTTGATCTATTAAGCTTTGTCGCAATTTGGCGTTCAGAAAGTCCTGAAGTTTTAAATACATCCACTTTCCCTTTTTCAAACTCCGAAAGCTTTGTACGTATGCAGCATGACTGAAAAACAGAATATGACGATCCCAAACGCTTACTACGCATTTATATCGTCCGGAAGTTCCGTGTGCAGAGCAAAAAACATGCAAATTTTACTTTTGAGAACACACAAATACAGTTGTTCTTATAATTTTGTCCATATCAGATGGCTGTATAAATCCATAATACATTTTATGAATATGAATTTTTCACATATTTACATAAAAACTTATAAAAATAATCTTCGTTTTTCATTGGTTTCCAGCCATTCAATTTGCGTAAGTTTCCGGCCAAATGTAGCCAAAATTTGGCGATTTTTGCCTTGTCCTTATAATTTTGACCACCACTGTATATATATATATAAAATATTTATTATATTCTACTATATATAAAAAATTTCGGTATTTTTCGGTTAGCCGGGGCACCAGTGTCATATATATAATTATACATATACATAAAAATATATACATATATATATATATATATATACAGTTCTCTCTGTTTAACGACTTTCAAGAAGCTTCGAAAAATCGTCCTTAAATAGAGATCGTCCTTAAACAGAATTTGTGGAAAAATAATTTTTGAAAGACATTTCCCTTCACACTTTACAGGCTTATAACTGTCAATACATTTCTAAATATAGTGGTGTGTTTAGAAATGTTTTATATATTTATTTTATGTTTTCTTTCTTTCTTTTTTTTATTGATACAGATATAATACTACATATTTTTATTGCACAAGTACAAATTGCATTCATTATATTGCATACAAGAACAACATACAATGCTACTTATAGTACAATAAAAATAATTATAATAACATTTAATTAAACAATGTTACTTACAGTACAATGAAAATAATTATAACACATTTAATTAAACAAATTAAATTTTTTTAAAATCAAAAACTGTAGATTGTTTTAATGGTGGTCTAGTTTCTAGTACCCTTGCTTCAAGTTTCTCAAGAAGGCTGAATGAGTCATCATCCATAGTTGATGAAACAATGTATACTCGGGAAGAATTTCCAGGGTGGAATTCGCATCTGAGTAAGAAGGAGGTGGTGTCTCACTTTCTGTATCATCAGCTTCATCACCATCTTCTGCATCTGAAGTAGCTTTTCATTTGCGATGTCTTCATAAATTTGATCTTAAATTTATGAAGTCGGTTGTTAAAACATCTTCGTCGAAATCGATAAAATTTTTTAGGGGCGGAGGGAGAAAACTGATCATCACAATCCAACAATTGCACACTTCTCCTTCATCTGTACTCATCTGGATTGCAAGAAACCTTGTTTTTCTATCAGAGGAAGCTCCCTCGTTTAAGGCTCCTGTCCCTGCCGGCGAAGACACTCACGAGCAAATGCTAATCCTATGGGGAGGTATTTTTCTAATGTCTCGTTTGCATTTTGACATTTTTAAATATTTTTTTTTTCTTTTTGCATTGGATAGCCGAGGTCCGTTTCTACATCGCACCTTTTTTACATTTTCGATTTGGATCGCAGATATTTTTTATAAAGTTACTTTCACTTTCAAAACCGGTTCTGAAAATGAAATTGTCATACTAAAAAATATCTGCAATCAAAATCCAAAAAGGAAAAAAGGTGCGATCTAGAAACTGACCTCGGCTATCCAATGCAAAAAAAAAAAATATTTTAAAATGTCAAAATGCAAACGAAATATTAGACCCCCCCCCCCCCCCCCCATAGAATTAGCTCTAGCTCGTGGGTGTCTTCACCGGCAGGGACAAGAGCTTTAACATGTTTAAAGGGATGGGGGAAAAAAAACTATGTGAAAATCGTCGTTAAATAGAAACAATTTCGTCTTTAAATAGGGATTTTTTTACTTAAAGGAGCCGGGACCGCAAAATATAGTCCTTAAATAGAGGTCGTCGTTAAACAGAGAGACGACTGTATATATAACCATTATATAATTACAATTCATCCTCTATTTCCACTTACTAAAATTAAATTGATAAACTTAGCTTCAATACATAACACTGACATTACACAAAATAAAGATGGAATAACCTTTAACTTGAAATAGAAAATCAAGCACAATACCACTAATCACTAACACATTGCGGACTATTAATCCATATAAAACATATGAAAAAACACCCAAATTTTTATACAATAACCTATTAAAGACAAAAGATACAAAGAACCAGCGAAATATTGTTGAACCATTAAAAAACGTATGGTAAACAAATAATAGATCAATTGGATGGATGTAGCAGGAAGCTTATATATAACTAATGCTATATATAAGCTTCTACACTTTCACACAAAAAGTCTTGTACACTTTTTCAAGAATACATGAAATACAAATACACTGCAACCTCGATTATCCGAGCTAATTGGGACCGTTAGTACCTCGGATATCGGAAATCTCGGTTAATAGAAACTGTCTGTATTAAAAACTCGCCGTGTTTGCGAATTTAACATGTCTTAAAATAAAAAACAATAGAACGTTTTTTAAAATAATAATGTATATGTAAAATTATGTTTCACAACTTAACAAATTTTAGAAGGAAATCAACTACTAGTAGTAAATTTTAAAAAGCAAATTGAAAAATTTACCAAAGTTCACACGGCCACTGGAAACAAAGCATTGTCCGGTGTTGACTGCTCATGGCCCGATGTTTCTTGGAAGTTGAGTGCTTTTGGGGGCAGAATAGCCTGTATAGCACGTACAGTGAACTAAAAAGTGTAGTCTTTTTCAAGGCTCATTCACAAAAAAATAAATAAAAAAATAAATCAAACTTTGTTATTGGCTCGGTTAACAGAAACCTCGATTAATCGAAGCTCGGTTAATCGAGGTTCTACTGTATAAGCAAAAACATAGTCGATTTCTGTAATAGAATCCATAAATAAACTAAAAATTGAACTCCATTATGCACCCGATCGACTATACACCAAAAAGTATAAATATGTATATTATATTCACACATACACACATATTATAACATATGTGTATATATATGTATATATAACACTGGCGCCCGGCTAACCGAAAAGTACAAAAATTTCATTCCGGGTGCTTATAACTTGAGTTCTGCTATGGGTTGTGATGGAACTTGGACTGCTAGTTGCATAATTTTTCAGGGAAGGTTTTAGTATATAATGTATCGCGCTCTACGTTGCTTAGTTGTAAAAATATAGAAAAATTATTATTTAATTTTAATAACAATTTAATGTAATTTTTTGCTAAAATAACCTCTAGTTATTTTAACTTTTCAAGGAAATCTCTGTTCTTAGAAGAATTTTTTTAAAAAAAAGAATGAACTGATTTAATAAAAAACTTATTTAGAGTTTAAGAAGAAAATTTATTAATAAACACAAAAGTTTCTTCAAAACCATTTTATGGAAGTTTTTTCTTTTAAACATTTTTTTTAAATAACTTATACATTAGATTCGAACTGACTACAATATATTTTAATGGTTTAAGAATTTTTTTTTTTTTTTACTTCTCTTTTTTTAAACTACATATATAACAAAAAAGAATAATTAGTCCTGTATTGTTTTAAACAAATTTTTACTTTGAAAAAAAAATATCCATTAGGGGGCTGGTCACTCAAGTTCGGAATTCTCCTCCGTAATGTTAAGTGTATGGACTTTGGATGCATTCATCTTTAAAATATCTTCTCGGGAAATTCATAACATCTTTTTTTCTGTGTACTCCTCTTAAAGGATGTCTCTTTTTTTCTTAGTTTTCAATCTATTTCTAAAATCGAGACTGAATTGAATATTTTATGTGTTCAAAGCGGGCGAACGGTGAGTCAGATTTTAACACTTCCTATACAATTAAGTCTATGCTTTAGAAAGGTTTTGAGAACTAAGAAGAAAAGAGGCCTCTTTTAGGAAGTGTACACAAAAAAATAGAAGTAAAAAATATTCATTTCCCGAGGAGATATTTTAAATATATAATACATCCAATGCCCATAGACTTGACATGAGTGAGGGGAAATCGTAAGCTGAGTGACCAGCCCCCTTAAGTTTGAAAAAATACTTAATGACTTTTTTTTATTTAATAGCTTTAATTAAAAAAAAGAATAATTAGTGTAGTATTATTTTTAACCAATTTTTACATAAAAAAAAAATAGTTAATTTGAAAAAATATCTTTCTGACTTTGATATATATATTTTAAATAAATATCTTTAAAAAAAAAAAAGAATAACTAGTCCTGTATATTTTAAAACCAATTTACACTTCAATAAGTATGAAAAAATATCTTTCTAACTTTTTCATATCTTTTTCTTAATACATATCTTTAACGGAAAAAAAACTAGTTTTGTGTATTTTAAAAACAATTTACACTTTGAAAAAAATTCATTAATTTTGAAAAATATCTTTCTGACTTTTCATATCTCTCTTTGTTTAAAAACTTTAAAAAAGAATTATCAGTCTTATATTATTTTAAACCAATTTTATACTTACAAGGGAAAAAAAAGACATTCAGCAACTTTCATTTCCTAAGTAATGATAAAACAATTTTCTCAAAACATTGAATAAACTTTTACTTTTTTTCTAAAATAATCTTATTTTAACTTTTCAAGAAAACCTCTGTTCTTAGAAGAATTTTAAAAAAAGAATGTACTGATTGAAAAAAAAAAAAAAAAAAAAAAAAAAAAAAAAAAAAAAAACCTTTAAGAAGAAAATTTATTAATAAATACAAAATAAACTTTTTTTTTTTTTTTCTAAAATAACGTAGTTATTTTAACTTTTCAAGAAGACCTCTATTACCCCATTCTTAAAAAAGAATGTACTATTTAAAAAAAAAAAAAAACAATTCAGACTTTAAGAAGAAAATTTATTAATAGACACAAAATAAACTTTTTTTTTTCTAAAATAGCCTAGTTATTTTTAACTTTTCAAGAAAACCTCTGTTCTTAGAAGAATTTTAAAAAAGAATGTACTAATAAAAAAATAGACTTTAAAAAGAAAATTTATTAATAAACACAAAATAAACTTTTTTTTTTCTAAAATAACCTAGTTATTTTAACTTTTCAAGAAACCTCTGATCTTAGAAGAATTAAAGAAAATAAAAAAAAAAAAAAAAAAAAAAAAGAAGAAGAAGAAGAATGTACTAGTTAAAAAAAAAAAAAAATAATAATAATAATTTAGACTTTCAGAAGAAAATTTATTGATAAACACAAAATAAACATTTTTTTTTCTTTCTAAAATAACCTAGTTATTTTAACTTTTCAGGAAAACCTCTGTTCTTAAAAGAATTAAAAAAAAAAAAAGAATGTAATCATTAAAAAAAAAAAAAAAAGAGTCTTTAAGAAAAAATTTATTATTAAACATAAAATAATCCTTTTTTTCTCTAAAGTAACGTGTTATTTCAACTTTTCAAGAAAACCCCTGTCCTTGGAAGAATTTAAAAAAAGAATGTACTCATTAAAAAAACAAATCAATGTAGACTTTAAGAAGAAAATTTATTATTTAATTTTTATAATAATTTAATATAATTTTTTTTCTAAAATAAACTCTAGTTATTTTAACTGTTCAAGGAAATGTATGTTTTCTTAGAAGAATTTAAAAAAAAAGAATGAACTGATTTAATAAAAAACCTATTAAGAGCTTAAAACTCTACTTCAGTCAAACGAAAAGATGCGTTCGCTAATGCTAATCCTATAGAAGAAATTTTTAAAGATATCTCGTTTGCATTTCAGTATTTTTAAACAATTCTTTTTTTCATTGGCTAGCTGAGATCGATCTGTACAAAGGGCGTTTTTCACTTTTTAATTTTGTTTACGGATATTTTTAATGAATAAGGCACTTTCATTTTCACAACCGGTTTCGAAAGTGAAAGCATCCTCTTGAAAAAAATCTGCAATCAAAATCCGAAAAAGTAAAAATCGGCCTATATACAGATGGATCTCAGTTATCCAATGAAAAAAAAAAAAATCATTTAAAAATATTGAAATGCGACCCAGATATCTTTATAAATTTCTTCCATTGGATTAGCATGAGCGAACGAGTCTTTTCGTTTGACTGAAGTAGCCTCTTAAGAAGAAAATGTATTAATAAACACAAAAGTTTCTTCAAGACCATTTTATGAAAGTTTTTTCCTTTAAACATATTTTTTTTAATAACTTATACGTTAGATTCGAATTGACAACAAAATATTTTAATGGTTTAAGAATTTTTTTTTCACTTCTCTCTTTTTAAACTATATATATAACAAAACAGAATAATTAGTGCTGTATTGTTTTAAACAATTTTTTACTTTGAAAAAAAATATCCATTAAGTTTAAAAAATAACTTAATGACTTTTTTTTTTTATTTAATAATCTTTAACAAAAAAAAAAAAAAAAACAATAATTAGTGTAGTATTATATTTTTAACCAATTTTTACTTTAAAAATTTAGTTAATTTGAAAAAATCTCTTTCTGACTTTTAATATATCTTTTTTCATAAATATCTTAAACAAAAAAAGAATAACTAGTCTTGTACATTTTAAAACCAATTTACACTTCAATAAGTGTGAAAAAATGTCTTTCTAACTTTTTCATATCTTTTTCTTAATACATATCTTTAACGAAAAAAAAATTAGTCTTATATATTTGTAAAACAATTTACACTTTGAAAAAAATTCCATAAGTTCGAAAAATATCTTTCTGACTTTTCATATCTCTTTTTTTTTTAATTTATAACTTTAAAAAAGTCTTGTATTATTTTAAACCAATTTATGCATAAAGGGGGGGGGGGGGATATTCAGTAATTTGCATTTCCAAAGTTTTTTGAAGAGATTCTTCCTTTTTATCAAAATTCTTCTTAAATGACAAAACAATCTTCTCAAAACACTGAATAACCTTTTATTTTTTTCTAAAATAACCTTATTATTTTAATTTTTCAAGAAAACCTCTGTTACCCCAATCTTAAAAATGTATGTACTGATTAAAAAAAAAAACAAGAAAAAAAAATAGACTTTAAGAAGAAAATTTATTAATTAGACACAAAATGTTTTTTTTTTTTTTCTAAAATAACCTAGTTATTTTAACTTTTCAAGAAAACATCTGTTCTTAGAAGAATTTTAACAGAAGAATGAACTGATTTAAAAAAAACCTATTTAGACTTTAAGAAGAAAATCTATTAATAAACACAAAAGTTTCTTCAAAACCATTTTTTGAAAGTTTTTCTTTTAACACGTTGAATGCCAAATCTATTTTGTCTGTCTTTCCGTTTAGGCCACGAAATAAGACTCCCGTTACAGAAACTATAAGTGTCAGTCGCCGATGACTGACGCGGCCAAAACGGAGAAGTCGGTGTCAGTCACTGGTGACTGACGTGAGTAGTATAGAAAAGAGAGTTCGATTATGGCGGAGGATTGAGGAAGGAGGAGGAAATCGTACTATAGTACGAGAGGGTTTGAGAGATATGTATGTTAAGTTCTTATCAGTCGGAGAGAAGATAAGAAAGGATAATATGATAAGATAATCTGATAGTGAGATAAGATAATTTGACAGCGAGATAACAGTAAAGCGTGGAAAGATCATGTTATAGTAGGGTGGTATTAGTTTAGAAGAAAATTATAGAAAGTGTCTTCTGGCAGCCCGCTTCTTTCTTCTCTGCTATCCAACCTGAAAAAGAAAAAAGAAAAAACGCATGTTTTTGGAAAGATCATGCTATAGTAGGGTGGTATTAGTTTTAGGAAGAAAATTATAGAAAGTGTGAGATGGGCTTTTTTCAAATTCGGTTGCCTATCTCCCTCTCCCCCCCTCCCCCCCCCCCTTGTCGAGATTTTAAAAGTTAAATGAGAGTTGTCAGATGTGAGATACGTCATTTTTAAACAATGACTTCACGAGAGAAAGTGTTGAGTGTAGTGTGTCTGTATATAGCGGTCTGTATCGTTTTTTCACTGATATATGCATTTACTGGAAGTGAAAAGTTTAAGATTGATTTTATACTAAATTTGAATGAAACCGGAAATTTATCTTTCTCAATATGATGCGATTGAATATTAACATATCACGTAATAAAATTTCATGCTGTAATGAAGGAGATTTATCAGAATCCAAGTCACGCGGGAAGTTTCGGTGGTGTCAATGCTTTACATTCTGCTGCCAAAGGAAAAGTTACGAAAAAGACCATACCGAAATGGTTAAGCGGGATCGACTCGTATACGCTGCACAAACCTGTGCGAAGAAAGTTTCCGAACAATCGTGTGATCGTGCAAAATTTAACTAAAAATTAGTAATTTCAAATATATCAGTCACCACTTATATAAACTGTTTATATATGTATATATATATGTTTACAGACTTAAACTAAAACTAATGGCATTAGTAATTTTTAAAATGTTTAACTGTATCCGACATCGGTTTTTAACATATATTAGGAGATATGCTGATTGCGAATATTCAGTTATGAATTGATTTTTGTTCTAACTTCATCTATTGCTGCCTTTATTTTTTGAATATGAGTTCTATAGTAAATATGTTAAAAAGATCTTGTGATAAAGTGGCTACTACTTCAAAGTATCAACGTTTAGAAGAACCTAATGAATCTACATATGTAAGTGAATTAAATATATCAAGATTGGAAGTTCCTAATATACTGAACACTGATAACATAAAAGTATCATGTGATTTATCTACTACTAATTACTCACCGAATGTGAAATCTGAAGTCGATGTAAATTTTTCTATCCCTACCTTTGGTATGATACAGCATCCTTCGAGAATACATGCCAAGAGTCAATTTCTGCAAAAGACTATTTGAATATATTTTTCAAAGACGTGAATTTTGAATCTGCCTTAACCTCGACCCCAGTTAGTAACTTAACTTCCCAAGACGAATCCCTTCAAGAACCTACTATTAGGCGAGATATGTCTGACTTACAAGCAAGCAACCTTTGTCAAGCAAGTGATGAATTACAAAATGCCGCCCCACCCACGAATATCATTTCACAATCTAAAAATATCAAATCCAGTAATCCTATTATATTTCGAGAAGAATTCATTGACTGTATCTTTTTAATTTTAAAATTTCATAATAGACAATTTCATATTCATATTAGACAGTTTAAACGCAGCGGGCTTACTAGTGAAGAAATTTTAATGAAAAGTGGAATTATTATGGATGTTAATAGCTGGTATGAATTCTGCAATAAAAGTTTTTCATTTAATTTGAAGCATAAAAGTTCCTCATTTGTTGCCAACAACATAATATTAGTGTTAAATTTTAATAATTTTATCATGCGAATTAAGAATTTAAAGAATTATTCTCATATTGACTTAAATGAGTATCAATTAGTGAAATTAAAAGAAAAAGCACATGATTTGAATAAGGAACTTCTTCAGCATATATATGAAAAGCATATACCAAGCTTAATTAGACAGAAATGTATCATTAGTCATATATCTCTGGAAAATGAACTCATGTTACAGTCTAAACTTATAACATGTACTGAGAATAATGTGTTGACTATACTAAACTGTATTTTTAAATGTGATGGATGTATTTTTAATCAGAAATCTCAAGGCCAAATAATCGACAAAAATTTGAAGAACTAGGAGAGATGTTATTAACACTTATAGATCTCGATTTTGTGATTTCCTCGTTTTTAAACGGGATGGATTGTGTTAGTGAAAACTTTTTATCTAGCATTCATGTAGAAACAATTCAAAACGAATTGTTTAAAATAATAAAATAAAATGTATTGCTATCGTTTCTAATATGTGTGTTTATTTTTCCAAAGTGCATGTTTACTTTGTTATGCCTTTTAGAACTTTTAATAGAGTGTTAGAGTATAATTTGCATATGTATAACTTAAGAAATCAGCAATTCTTTAATAATTAAAAAATATAACAGAAGTTTAAAATATTAAAACTAATAATCTTAATACTTTTAAAAATAAGAAACTTATAGAAAAAGTTTTCAAAATTAAAAAAAATTAAAACGTTTACAAAATTAAAAAAATTAAAAGTTTAAAAAAATTAAGTTTTCAAAATTAAAAAAATATTTAAGTTTGCAAAAGCAAGTTTACCTGGCTGTACATGTATATGACTTTCATTATGTTATAGTTTAATAATATGTATCCTCTTTTTATTATATAAAAGCATTAAATTAATAGTATATATACTTAATAAAAATATTTCTAAGTAAAAAGAAAAAAATAACTTTATAAAATTCAAAAATTAAAACTTTGAAAAAAAAATAATAAAATAAATTAAAAAAATTAAAAAAAAATTAAAAAAAAATTTTTTTTTAATTTAAAAAAAAAGAAAAAAAAGAAAAGTTTACAAAATTAAAAAATTAAAACTTTGAAAAAAATTAAAAAATATATTTAAGAAAAAAAATTTAAATAAAATAAAATAAAATAAAAAGTTTACAAAATCAAAAACATAAAACTTTGAAAAAAATAAAAAAAATATTTAAGAAAACTTCATACATTAAGTTTGCAAAAGTGAGTTTACCTGCCTATACATGTAAATAACTTTCACTCGACTTTGAGTTTATACATCATCATATCAAAATGCATAAATGAAAATTTTGTCTAAACATATAAATTTATTTGAATATCCACACCTTTTAAAAATTATTTGCCTTTATATAACTATTGAAAATGATTAATAAATAGTATGTAAGTGAAACATCTTTTTTATTTTTGGTCCAACAACATTTCAAATTTTATAAAAGAAATTGTATTCATTTAAGTAAATAGTTACTAAGTATTCAGCTAATATTACACTAAAAAGAAAAAAAATGTAACATATTTCGAATTTTGTTTAAGTAATTGTATTCAATTAAATAATATTTACTTCAGTATTCATATAATATTCTACTAAAAATTGTATTCAATTAAGTAAACATTTACTAAGTATTCATATAATACTATACTGAAAAAGAAAAATACATAATATTTCAAATTTTGTCTAAGCAATTGAATTCAATTAAGTAAATAGTTACTAAGTATTCAACTAATACTATACTAAAAAGAAAAAGATAAATATCATATTTCAAACTTTGTTTAAGTTGTTACAAAATATTTTAAAACATTTAATAATAATTACTATATAATATCTACTAAGTATTCATATAATATCTTACTAAAAAGAAAAATAAATGTCATATTTCAAATTTTGTATAAATAATTATAAGCAATTAAATAATAGTTACTAAGTATTCAACTAATATTGTCTAAGTATTCAACTAATATTGTACTAAAAAGAAAAATATGTATAATTTTTCAAATTTTGTCGAAGAAATTGTGTTCAATTAAGTAAATAGTTACTAAGTATTCAACTAATATTCTACTAAAAAAGAAAAAAGAAAATATAATATTTCAAATTTTGTCTAAGAATTTGCATTCAATTAAGTAAATATTTACTAAGTATTCATATAATATTATACTAAAAAGAAAAAAATATATAATCTTTCAAATTTTATCTAAGTAATTGTGTTCAATTAAATAATATTTTCATATTTCAAATTTTGTTTAAGAAATTGTATTAAATTAAAAAATTAGTTGCTATGTATTCATATAATATTTTACTGAACAGAAAATACTCATTGGCTATTAAAAAACATTTTGTACATATCCATACTATAAAGAGGGTGCGAGCAAAATTAGTCGCCGAAAGGGACGCCAACTTGGCGATATCTCTAATATTCCGCTAAATTCCTGTAGACATTCATTGCGAACCAATAGGGATTACTTGCTTTAGAAAATCAGCAAATTGAGATATCTTAATGCAACAAAAAGTAATATTTGCTTAAGGGATTATATTAATTATATTTAAGAGAGTCCAAACAGATTAAATTCTGAATAAAAGTAACACGACACAAAATTTTTTCCCAAACATAAATTTTAAGGGAGACCAAACTGGTCGCCAAGGATGGGTAGTATTTCAAATTTTGTCTAAGAAATTGTATTCAATTAAATAAATATTCATTAAGTAAATATTCATTAAGTATTCATATAATATTATACTAAAAAGAAAAAAAATGTATAATATTTCAAATTTTATCTAAGTAATTGTATCCAATTAAATCTATTTAGTAAGTATTCATATAACATTTTACTAAAAATTTTATTCAATTAAGTAAACATTTACTAAGTATTCATATAATACTATACTAAAAAAAGAAAAATATATAATATATCAAATTTCCTCTAAGTAATGGTGCACAATTAAATAATATTTACTGAGTATTCACATAATATTATACTAAAAGAAAAAATATATATAATATTTCAAATTTCGTCTAAGTAATAGTGTTCAATTAAATAATATTTACTAAGTATTCATATAACATTTTACTAAAAATTGATTTCAATTAAGTAAACAATTACTAAGTATCCATATAATATTATACTAAAAAGAAAAAAAAAATATAACATATTTCAAACTTTGTTTAAGTAATTGTATCCAATTAAATAACATTTACTAAGTATTCATATAACATTCTACTAAAAATTGTATTCAATTAAGTAGACAATTACTAAGTATTCATATAATACTATACTGAAAAGAAAAATACATAATATTTCAAATTTTGTCTAATTAATGCTATTCAATTAAATAATATTTACTTATCATTCACCCTGTATATAAAAACTGTTACCATACAATTCTTCAAAAAGGATAAAACCACTATTCAAAATGAATTGTTTAAAACAAAATGTATTCCTATCCTCTTTAACCTGTGTGTTTATTTTTCGAAGTGTTCGAGTATGGTACCCCTATTGCAACTTTTAATGGAATGGTATAATTTGTACATGTATAACTAAAGAAATAAACAATCCTATAATAATTAAAAATATCCCACTAAAAAACTTAATACTATGATTCATACTTTTCAAAAATTAAAAGTTAATACTATTCTTCGAAAAAGAATAAAACCATTAACATAATATATATCATATCAATCAAGTAATCAATCAGTCATATCAATCAATCAATCATATCATTACTAATATGTATGTTTATTTTGCTATACCTTTTAGAACTTTCAATAGAGTGTTAGGGTATAATTTGCATATGTATAACGTAAGAAATCAACAATTCTTTAATTATTGAAAAATATAATATAAGTTTAAAATATTAAACTAATAACCTTAATACTATAATTTATACTTTTTTAAAATTAAAAAGTTAAAAAAAACTTTATAAAATTCGAAAATTAAAACCATGAAAAAAAAACTTTATAAAATTTAAAACTTTGAAAGAAAAAATCTTTATAAAATTTAAAACTTTGAAAGAAAAAAACTTTATGAAATTTAAAAATTAAAATTTTGGAAAAAATACTTTATAAAATTTAAAAAATTAAAACTTTGAAAAAAAAAACTTTATAAAATTTAAAATTAAAACTTTGAAAAAAAACTCTATAAAATTTAAAAAATTAAAACTTTGAAAAAGAAAACTTTATAAAATTTAAAATTAAAACTTTGAAAAAATTATAGAGTTTATAAAATTAAAAAAATTTAAACTTTGAAAAGGTTTAAAAAATTAAGTTATCAAAATTAAAATAATATTTAAAAACTTCATAAATTAATTAATACATGGAAATTATTCCAGAGAGAAACTTTAGAATTTGATTTTCATTTGAAATATTCATAAATTAAGCTTGCAAAAGCGAGTTTAGCTGCCTGTGCATGTACATGACGTTCAACATGTTATAGTTTAATATATACAGTAGACTCTCGATTTTACGAACCTCTTTTTTACGAACTATTCGTTTTTACGAATTGATGTACTGGTCCTGATTAGCATCTCATTGAACTAATGTTACTCCCATTTACGAACTTTCGATTTTACGAACACATTTTATGAGTCCCATTGAGTTCGTAAAATCGAGTGTCTACTGTATCTTCTTTTTTATCGTATAGAAGCAATAGATTAATATATATATATATATATATATATATATATATATATATATATATAACCATTAATTAAACATAACCTTCCACCGCCAAATATTATGAATTAAAGCTGTAAGTATTAAAAAAAAAAAAAAAAAAAAATTAATATAAGAATTATTATGGAAGAAAAAGAAAAAAGTGGACACCGACAAAAATTGAAAAGCTTATATATTGAATTACGTTATCAAGGGCACAGAATTCAATGATATAAGCAAAATGGTTGTTTTCTGTGGGAAAAATAAACTAAAGCTAAAAGTTATTTTCCCCTGTGCCCAAACAACCATAAAATCAAGTGAATTGATTAAAAATGAAAGCAGAATAGAAACAAATAATATGAAATGGAAGAATCAATAAAACGTATTTAAATATTTATAGGATATAAAATATAAATAATAAACACCATACCGATTAATATTTCAGTATTTTACAAAAATCCACGCGCACATGGCTGCCAGTATATCAAAAAGATTAAGGTGAATAAAACAGTTAAGAAATCACAGTAAATGATACCAAATGATGCAGTTAATACATTTTGAAATAAAATTTGAAATACCTTGTTAAACACATTTAATCTAATATAAAATAAATAGATATTAATTACATTATTTAAAATGCACTATTAAATTAATTTATAACAGTATAACAATATCGTCAAAATTTAGCTAAAAATACCCCCTGGTGTATTAAATTATAACTGAAATGGAGCTAGAAAAATTAACAATTAGAGCTATCTTAAAGAGACAGATTTAGTGCTGTCATCTAGTATTACTTCTATTAAACAACTAACGCAAGATAAATATTTGTAAGCATTTGAATGTAAATAACTGTATAAATAATTGTAAGCATTTGAATGTAAATAACTGTATAAACAGCAAAACCAAACATATCCTTATATATAGAGAATTATAAACCGAATATAAACCACACAATGTATTTAAAAACTATTGTAAATAAAATTTAAAAGCATACAATATATTCTATTAGCTAACTTATTTAAACTAAACTAAGAAATAAATAATTCTAGAACATTGATAATATATAGCATATAGCTATATGCTATAAAACAAAATAAAAATCAGTAATAATTAATATAAATAATTATTAAATATAAAAATTATTTTTTATGAATTATATATCAGATATTTATAAAATGAACAGGAAATAAAAAACATGTGGAAGTAAATAGAAGGTTAAATGATACTTAAATACCCATTACTTAATAAGCACAAATATAGAGTGTGGATTATCTTCAGACATCCATAAAAAACTATAAAGTATGAATGTGGGACATTCAAAAACATTAAACCGATAATAAATATTAAAAAGAATAGAGTAATAATAATAAAAATAATTACCCAATTTTAATGCATACAGTATAACTATATTTATATTATACATACTTATATGTATATTATTCACTATAAGAATGGCATACTATTAGTAATTAATATGATATTGTCCTTAGTAAATTTAAAATTTAATAACAAATAATTGTAAATTAGATTAATCAATAATTAGGCTAATTATAATATTAATGAAATTCACCAATTACATATAAAATATCAAATCAACATCCATATAAAATACGTAACAAAAATATAGTAATAATACAAGAGCCCCATTTTTTTAAATATAATTAACCATTGCGTATTATCCAGACAACACCACCCTCCTCCGTACTCTAACATCTACCCACCCAACCAACCTATAATATTTTTTTATATTATTTTACAATTTTTAATTTTTTATAGATATTTTTTTATTTTATAATTTTTTTGTAATTTTGTTTACGCATGTGTTAATTTGTTTTAATAGATCATGTAAGAAAAGTACTAATTGTATATTAATGAATATATAAATTTTTTTGGAAAACCATGATTTAATGCATCATAAATTATTTTTTTAATATTATTGTTAATTAGAGGAGAAGAACATAAACATTTTATTCTATATAAATGATTAAGTATTATATTCCGAAATACAGAATGATGTAGACAAGATTTAAAATTTGTAAATGTATTAACTTTGAATTTAAATTCTTTACGTTTGTCATATAAATCTGTGATTGTTTTATTGTCTTTGATTGTAATTTTAAGATCTAAGAAGTTAATTGTATTGTTAGATAAAAGGTTTTCCGTTAATTCCAAATTAGTGGGATAATCAACTGGAAATCGAGTAATTGCAGATTGATCAGTATCAATTAAAATGATGTCATCAATATAACGATATAAATGTAGATTATTATTAGTAAAATTACGTTCATAATGATATAAGTATAAGTCTGAGAGTAAACTGGAAGTACAACCGCCTTGTGGTATACCGACATGCTGTAAATATAAAGTATTATCTTGCAATATATAATTATTATAGATAATGAAGTTAGTTAAAGATTTAAAATATGCAATATCTATATTAGATGGTAATTCCAGTTTTTTATAATATTTTTTAAATAATGCATTTATAATTTTATGTAAATCTAATAGGTCTATATTATTAAAAAGATCTTTGAAGTCATATGTCGTTATATTATAAACACAATGAAGATTTTTTTAAATATTAACAAGTTGATAGCTATTTTTTATACAATGTGTATTATCATTATTTGTAGTAAGTACATATAATTGATTAAGAATTTTTAAGAGAAGTGTATTGGCTTTATTATTATATGTATTACAACCAATAGTAACAGTCCTAAATTTAATAGGAGTTTTATGAAATTTGGGAATAAGAACTAAATATGGATAATTAAAATTAGTAGATAAAATATTTAATAGTTTATAATAACTGCGAATTTTACGATTATTTACAATTACAGTTTCATTAGTTTTTTGAAATGACTTATTAGAAGAAATAGAATTTGTAAGAAGTTGGTGATAATATGATTTACATATAATAGCATAATTGTTAGGAGATTTGTCTGCATATGTAATAACGTAGTTTTTTTGTAATTTAGTAATTTGTTGGAAATAATGCTTTGTATTAATAGAAACCAAATCAGCAATATTATTTTTTAAAGCCATAGTTAATTTTTCAATTACTAATATCTTCCATTGATTAAAATATTCAATAGGCTTATTATAAGAGATAGAAATTTTATAAATAAAAATATCAATATCATATGTAAACTGTTTGATAATAGATTTAACATTAAATTTAGATGGAAGTCTATATTTAGTACCATAACCCATTAGTTGTTTCAATTTAAAATCATGAACAATATCAAGATTTCCAGTGATTATATGTCCATGATCATTGTTTATGTATTTTTTTAGAGTGGGGTCTTTGCAGTTACACGGAAAATTACTTGCAGCAGATGTATTTTTTGAAAATGTATTGTAGTTAAAAATCTTTCTCCCAATTGTATTCGGATATTTAAAGGTTTTTGATATATGAAGATTATTGATAGGAAAAAAACAATTTTTATCATTAATAATAGAATTGATATTAATTTTATTAAATATGTGATTTGAAAAAGTAATTATCATTTGAGTATTTATGTTCTGAATTTTGTGTTTTTTTTTGTAAATTAATATTTAAAAGATTAACCCTACTCATAATAAGGTCAAAGTAAATATCAGAGAAATGTTTAGAGAAAGATTTACTTAGAAAGACATTTAAATGTTGTACAAGCTGTTTCTTTTTAATAGCAAAGATGTTTTTTCGAATTAACAACCAGTTATAATTCTCTAAGTAATTTCGTTGAAGATCATTAATTTGTTTTGTGATAGATTTTTTGGAAACTACAACTGATGATGAACCCTTTCCGCATTTATTACGTGTTGTTTTAGCATTTAAATTATGATTAAGAGTAGGATAAATTGGAGAATAATCAATATTGTTATTTATAGATGTGAAGACTTTGGCAGGTCTGTTAAATACTTCACTATTAAGTCCATAAGGATAAATTGTGTTATAATATTTCATATATGATGATTCCATATAAAGACGTTCTGATGTATTTTTTAGAATTTGAAGGATTTCAATTGTCGTATTTTTAAATAGATGTTTATGAAAATGTTGAATTTCAGCTGTAGATTGTATATTTTTTGCTTTGTTGTTATTAGAGTCCGAACGATGATGATTGATTCGTTTATGAATTGGACCTGATGTTTCACCAATATATTTCATATTACATAAGTTGCATTTTATACTATAAATAACATTAAATGCTTTACAAAAACTTGAATAATTAGGATCTGAGACAATTTGTGTCTGAGCAGCGTATGGACATTTCTTGCACCGAGAATCATAGCACTTACGAAAAAATAAAGGACATATATATATATACACACACACATACATATATATACTTAGTAAAAATATTTTTAAGTAAAAAGAAAAAAAAAGTTATAATAATTAAAATTAAAAAATAAATAAAGAAGTTTTTCCAAAATTAAAAAAAAAAACTAGTTTTAAAAAAATTTCAAAAATGTTTTTAAAAAGTTCAATTAGATTTAAAATAAAAGTATTCAATCATATCAATCAATCAACCAATCAAGATTTCAAATACAAGTAATCAATCAATCATATTAATTCAAATTCAAGTCAATTCAAGTATTACAAGTTAGCAGAAAAAATTACAATTTATCAAAAGTGAGTTTGCGTATCTATCTGTATATAAGACTTTTAAACTTTCACTATGTTTTCGTTTAGTATATATGTATTGTACCTTTCACTATGCTTTAGTTAAATAATTATAAATCTTTATGTTATCATCCTACCCTCATTATATCCTATAATTATACAATTCGAAACGTTAAAAGCGATATATTAATAAGTTCCTCAGTTTAAAAAATTAAAAATATTTTAAAAAATTAACTTAATAAAGTATTCAAAAATACTATAAGATAGTAAAAATTTGATATATGCATGCCAGCAAATAATAAATTTACCATGTCTGAACTGAGAAAAGAAACGTTTAACATGTCGCATTGCACATAGTTACGTAATCGACATTACGTGCCTCCCCCTTCATACCTTCCGAATGATCTATCTACAATCAGGTGGTATTATCAGTCATGTGATCTAACTAATATGAGTTATTAACAAGGCACTAATCCTTTTCATCTCACTCTGCGGATATTTTCTTCAAAGTCTATTATTTTGTAAAATCTTAAGTAACATGTTATTATATATTTGCAAACAAAGTCCTATTAAATAACTTTCTTACTCTAGTGAACGAAGATTGGTTTTTATACTGCTAAAGTATGATCATTCATTGTTTAACTGGATAATAATATATTTAGAAGTAACTTAAATTTCCTATAAAAGCGAAGTTTTTTATTACATAAGTCATAGAATTCAAGTATGAGTATTAACCAAGTTTTATATATTATAATACGCTATACCAACATTGCAAAACTTTAAAAAACAACTATACTTAAACATTCATATAAAAAGCAACAAATTATATATTCATACAACATATTATTATTCGATATGTACATATCGAAAAATAGTGGGACTTACCGTACTTAGAGTCAGAAAAGAAAAACTTAGTTTATCAGATTGCAGATCTTGACGTAATCGATAAGATGTCACGTGCTTCCATCATGCCTTCTGGAATGTTCAATGTACAGTCAGACTATGTTATCAAGCCACGAGGTCTAACTGATATGAGTTGTTAACACGACGTCAGCCATTTTCAATTTAGTTCTTGAATATGTAGGTTGGATATTTTCTTCAGTACTTATATAATTTCTACTATCTATGTACTAGTATACTAGTATATATTCTAGTATAAATAGTTTTTATAAGTATATAAAACTTGGTTAATATTCAAACTTGAATTTTATGAATGATGCAATAAAAGCTTCCGCTTTTATATTTAATATTAATAATAATATTAATAACGGTTAAGTAATCAATCAAATATTATCAATGATTATACTTTAATACTATGAAAATCAATCTTTGTTCACAATAGTGAGAAAGTTTTTAATAGGATTTTTGCTTGCAAATACGTGATATCCTGGCACTTAATATTTCACAAAATAAGACTGAAGAAAATATCCAACCTACATAGTCAAGAACTAAATTGAAAATGGCTGACGTCGTGTTAACAACTCATCACATATCAACATCATATCAGTTAGACCTCGTGACTTGATAACATAGTCTGATTGTACATTGAACATTCCAGAAGGCATGATGGAAGTACGTGATATCTTATCGATTACGTCAAGATCTGCAATCTGATAAACTGAGTATTTCTTTTCTGACTCTAAGTACGGTAAGTCCCACTATTTTTCGATATGTACATATCGAATAATAATATGTTGTATGAATATATAATTTGCTGCTTTTTATATGAATGTTTAAGTATAGTTGTTTTTAAAGTTTTGCAATGTTGGTATAGCGTATTATAATATATAAAATTTGGTTAATACTCATACTTGAATTCTATGAATTATGTAATAAAAAACTTCGCTTTTATAGGAAATTTAAGTTACTTCTAAATATATTATTATCCAGTTAAACAATGAATGATCATACTTTAGCAGTATAAAAATCAATCTTTGTTCACTAGAGTAAGAAAGTTATTTAATAAGATTTTGTTTGCAAATATATAATAACATGTTACTTAAGATTTTACAAAATAATAGACTTTGAAGAAAATATCCGCAGAGTGAGATGAAAAGGATTAGTGAATTGTTAATAACTCGTATTAGTTAGATCACATGACTGATAATACAACCTGATTGTAGATAGATCATTCAGAAGGTATGAAGGGAGAGGCACGTAATGTAGATCACATCACTATGTGCAATGCGACATGTTAAACGTTTCTTTTCTCAGTTCAGACATGGTAAATTTATTATTTTCTGGCATGCATATATCAAATTTTTACTATCTTATAGTATTTTTGAATACTTTATTAAGTTAACTTTTTAAAATATTTTTAATTTTTTAAACTGGGGAACTTATTAATATATCGCTTTTAACGTGTCGAAGTGTATAATTATAGGATATAATGAGGGTAGGATGATAACATAAAGATTTATAATTATTTTACAAAAGCATAGTGAAAGGTACAATACATATATACTAAACGAAAACATAGTGAAAGTTTAAAAGTCTTATATACAGATAGATACGCAAACTCACTTTTGATAAATTGTAATTTTTTCTGCTAACTTGTAATACTTGAATTGACTTGAATTTGAATTAATATGATTGATTGATTAATTGTATTTGAAATCATGATTGGTTGATTGGTTGATATGATTGAATACTTTTATTTTAAATCTAATTGAACTTTTTAAAAACATTTTTGAAAATTTTTTAAAACTAGATTTTTTTTTTTTTTTTGAAAACTTCTTTATTTATTTTTTAATTTTAATTATTATAACTTTTTTTTTCTTTTTACTTAAAAATATTTTTATTAAGTATATATATATGTATGTGTCTGTGTGTATATTTATATATATATATATATATATTAATCTATTGCTTCTATACGATAAAAAAGGAGATATATATTAAACTATAACATGTTGAAAGTAATATACATGTACAGGCAGCTAAACTCGCTTTTGCAAGCTTAATTGATGAAGTTTTTAAATATTATTTTAATTTTGATAACTTAATTTTTTTAACTTTTTCAAAGTTTTAATTTTGTAAACTCTATAATTTTTTCAAAGTTTTAATTTTAAATTTTATAAAGTTTTTTTTTCAAAGTTTTAATTTTTAAAATTTCATAGAGTTTTTTTTTAAGTTTTAATTTTAAATTTTATAACGTTTTTTTTAAAGTTTTAATTTTTTAAATTTTATAAAGTTTTTTTTTCCAAAATTTTAATTTTTAAATTTTATAAAGTTTTTTTCTTTCAAAGTTTTAAATTTTATAAAGTTTTTTTTCATGGTTTTAATTTTCGAATTTTACAAAGTTTTTTTTAACTTTTTAATTTTATAAAAGTATAAATTATACTATTAAGATTATTAGTTTAATATTTTAAACATATTATATTTTTCAATAATTAAAGAATTGTTGATTTCTTAAGTTATACATATGCAAATTATACCCTAACACTCTATTGAAAGTTCTAAAAGGTACAGCAAAATAAACATACATATTAGTAATGATATGATTGATTGATTGATATGACTGATTGATTAATTGATTGACATGATATATATTATGTTAATGGTTTTATTCTTTTTCGAAGAATAGTATTAACTTTTTCGAAAAATAGTATTAACTTTTATTTTTTGAAAAGTATGAATCATAAGTATTAAGATTTTTAGTGGGATATTTTTAATCATTATAGGATTGTTTATTTCTTTAGTTATACATGTACAAATTATAACATTCCATTAAAAGTTGCAATAGGGGTACCATACTCGAACACTTTCAAAAATAAACACACAGGTTAAAGAGGATAGGAATACATTTTGTTTTAAACAATTCATTTTGAATGGTGGTTTTATCCTTTTTGAGGAATTGTATGGTAACAGTTTTTATATACAGGGTGAATGATAAGTAAATATTATTTAATTGAATAGCATTAATTAGACAAAATTTGAAATGTTATGTATTTTTCTTTCAGTATAGTATTATATGAATACTTAGTAATTGTCTACTTAATTGAATACAATTTTTGTAGAATGTTATATGAATACTTAGTAAATATTATTTAATTGGATACAATTACTTAAACAAAGTTTTAAATATGTTATATTTTTTTCTTTTTAGTATAATATTATATGGATACTTAGTAATTGTTTACTTAATTGAATACAATTTTTAGTAAAATGTTATATGAATACTTAGTAAATATTATTTAATTGAACACTATTACTTAGACAAAATTTGAAATATTATACATTTTTTTCTTTTAGTATAATATTATATGAATACTCAGTAAATATTATTTAATTGTGCACCATTAATTAGAGGAAATTTGAAATATTATATATATATATATTTTTTAGTATAGTATTATATGAATACTTAGTAAATGTTTACTTAATTGAATACAATTTTTAGTAAAATGTTATATGAACACTTACTAAATATGATTTAATTGGATACAATTACTTAGATAAAATTTGAAACATTATACGTTTTTTTTTTCTTCTTAGTATAATATTATATGAATACTTAATGAATATTTACTTAATTGAATACAATTTCTTAGACAAAATTTGAAATACTACCCATCATTGGCGACCAGTTTGGTCTACCTTAAAATTTATGTTTGGGAAAACATTT
Organism: Maratus speciosus; assembly: GCA_963932465.1. Classification (NCBI taxonomy): domain Eukaryota; kingdom Metazoa; phylum Arthropoda; class Arachnida; order Araneae; family Salticidae; genus Maratus; species Maratus speciosus. The sequence goes on along the minus strand of CAWVRF010000002.1, from coordinate 3,644,955 downwards.
TGTGTCGTGTTACTTTTATTCATAATTTAACCTGTTTGGACTCTCTTAAATATAATTAATATAATCCCTTAAGCAAATATTAGTTTTTGTTGCATTAAGATATCTCAATTTTCTGATTTTCTGTGAGCAAGCAATCCCTATTGGTTCGCAATGAATGTCTACAGGAATTTAGCTGAATATTAGAGATATCGCCAAGTTGGCGTCCCTTTCGGCGACTAATTTTGCTCGCACCCTCTTTATAGTATGGATATGTACAAAATGTTTTTTAATAACCAATGAGTATTTTCTTTTTAGTAAAATAATATATGAATACATAGCAACTAATTTTTTAATTCAATACAATTTCTTAAACAAAATTTGAAATATGAAAATATTATTTAATTGAACACAATTACTTAGATAAAATTTGAAATATTATATATTTTTTTCTTTTTAGTATAATATTATATGAATACTTAGTAAATATTTACTTAATTGAATACAAATTCTTAGACAAAATTTGAAATATTATATTTTCTTTTTTCTTTTTTAGTAGAATATTAGTTGAATACTTAGTAACTATTTACTTAATTGAACACAATTACTTCGACAAAATTTGAAATATTATACATATTTTTCTTTTTAGTACAATATTAGTTGAATACTTAGACAATATTAGTTGAATACTTAGTAACTATTATTTAATTGCTTATAATTATTTATACAAAATTTGAAATATGATATTTATTTTTCTTTTTAGTCAGATATTATATGAATACTTAGTAAATATTATATAGTAATTATTATTAAATGTTTTAAAATATTTTGTAACAACTTAAACAAAGTTTGAAATATGATATTTATCTTTTTCTTTTTAGTATAGTATTAGTTGAATACTTAGTAACTATTTACTTAATTGAATTCAATTGCTTAGGCGAAATTGGAAATATTATGTATTTTTCTTTTTCAGTATAGTATTATATGAATACTTAGTAATTGTTTACTTAATTGAATACAATTTTTAGTAGAGTGTTATATGAATACTGAAGTAAATATTATTTAATTGAATACAATTACTTAAACAAAATTTGAAATATGTTATATTTTTTTCTTTTTACTTTCTTCTATCTTCAATATAAGAAAGTATTGTAATCGAAATTTTTTTCGACTTCCGGTTTCCGACGGATTTACACGTTTTAGGGGTCAGAGATCCCAAAAAACATGTTTATAGAAAATGTCTGTCTGTCTGTGTGTCCGTCTGTCCGTCCCTCCGTCTGTCCGTCTGTCTGTCGCCATTCTACCATCAAAAAGTGTATGAAGTTATGCATAGAATTGAACCAAATTTTTATTTTAAGTTTTTGGCTATGGCAAGCAGATCCTCCCTGAATTTGGAAAAAATTCGCCGGTAGGGGGCGCTATAATATCAATTTTTGTGCGATTTTGAATATTGTACCATCCAAAAGTGTATGAAGTTATGCATCGAATTGAACCAAATTTTTATATTAAGTTTTCGGATATGGCAAGTAGGACCTCCCTGCATTTGGGAAAAATTCGCCGGTAGGGGGCGCTGTAACAGCGATTTTTGTGCGATTTTGAATATTGTACCATCCAAAAGTGTATGAAGTTATGCATAGAATTGAACCAAATTTTTATATTAAGTTTTCGGATATGGGAAGTATGTCCTCCCTGAATTTGGAAAAAATTCGCCCGTAGGGGGCGCTGTAACAACGTTTTTTGTGCGATTTTGAATATTGTACCATCCAAAAGTGTATGAAGTTATGCATCGAATTGAACGAAATTTTTATTTTAAGTTTTCGGATATGGCAAGTAGGTCCTTCCTGCATTTGGAAAAAATTCGCCGGTAGGGGGCGCTGTAACAGCGATTTTTGTGCGATTTTGAATATTGTACCACCCAAAAGTGCATGAAGTTATGCATAGAATTGAACCAAATTTTTATTTTAAGTTTTCGGATATGGCAAGCAGGTCCTTCCTTAATTTGGAAAAAAATCGCCGGTAGTGGGCGCTGTAATAGCGATTTGTGTGTCATTTTGAATATTGTACCATCGAAAAGTGTATGAAGTTATGCATAGAATTGAGCCAAATTTTTTGTGTTTGTTCTTGGTCATGGCACGAAGGACCTTCCTGAATTTGGAAGAATTCCGCCTGAAGGGGGCGCTATAATTGCGATTTCTGTACCATTTTCATTATTGTACCACCGAAAAGTGTATGGAGTTATGTATATAATTGAACCAAATTTTTTGTGTATGTTTCTGGCTATGGCAAGCAAGTCATCCCTGAACTTAAAAAAATTCCGCCAGAAGGGGGCGCTATAATTGCGATCTCTGTGCATTTTCATTATTGTACAATCGAAAAGTGTATGAAGTTATGCATACAATTGAACCTAATTTTTACTTTCTTGTATCTTCAATAGAAGAAAGTATTGTAATCGAAATTTTTTTCGACTTCCGGTTTTCGACGGATTTACATGTTTTAGGGGTCAGAGATCCCCAAAAACATGTTTATAGAAAATGTCTGTCTGTCCGTGTGTCCGTCTGTGCGTGTGTCTGTCGCCATTGTACCAACAAAAAGTGTATGAAGTTATGCATAGAATTGAACGAAATTTTTATGTTAAGTTTTTGGCTATGGCAAGCAGATCTTCCCTGAATTTGGAAAAAATTCGCTGGTAGGGGGCGCTGATATAGCGATTTTTGTGCGATTTTGAATATTGTACCATCCAAAAATATATGAAGTTATGCATAGAATTGAACCAAATTTTATTTTAAGTTTTTGGATATGCCAGGTAGATCCTCCCTGAATTTGGAAAAAATTCGCCGGTAGGGGGCGCTGTAACAGCGATTTTGAATATTGTACCATCCAAAAGTATATGAATTTATGCATAGAATTGAACCAAATTTTTATTTTAAGTTTTTGGATATGGCAGGTAAGTCTTCCCTGAATTTGGAAAAAATTCGCCGGTAGAGGGCGCTGTAACAGAGATTTTGAATATTGTACCATCGAAAAGTGTATGAAGTTATGCATAGAATTGAACCAAATTTTTATTTTAAGTTCTTGGCTATGGCAAGCAGGTCCTTCCTTAATTTGGAAAAAAATTGCGGGTAGTGGGCGCTGTAATAGCGATTTTCGTGCAATTTTGAATATTATACCATCGAAAAGTGTATGAAGTTATGCAGAGAATTGAGCCAAATTTTTTGTGTTTCTTTTTGTTCATGGCATGAAGGTCCTCCCTGAATTTGGAAAAATTCCGCTGGAAGGGTGCGCTATAATTACGATGTCTGTACCATTTTCTTTATTGTACAATCGAAAATTGTATAAAATATGCATACAATTGAACCAAATTTTTTGTGCATGTTTTTGGCTTTGGCCAACAGGTCCTCCTTGAATTTGGAAATATCGCGCGGTAATGGGGCTCTGTGATGGCGATTTTTGTATACTTTTCTTGATTTTTCGTAGTTCTATTGTCCATCGGCGGCTCGTGCAAAGGCGGGAACTCACTTCCTGCTAAGCCGGCTATTCACAAACATCTGATAACAACAGAATAAGGAAAAACTATTAATTTTAACAAATAGCATGATATAGATTAACTCGTTTTTAGTTCATTTAATTGACTGAAGCAGAAATTTAAGATGAAAATCAAAGTTGGTATAGTAATGAACTAATAATATTGAAGTATTAACATGTGTAACTAGTTTTTGAAATGTTAAGATGTATAAGATAGAAGAAAGTTTTGGGATTGGCACATCCAACTAGTTAGTATAATATTAGCTGAATACTTAGTAACTATTTACTTAATTGAATACAATTTCTTTCATAAAATTTGAAATGTTGTTGGACCAAAAATAAAAAAGATGTTTCACTTACATACTATTTATTAATCATTTTCAATAGTTATATAAAGGCAAATAATTTTAAAAAGGTGTGGATATTCAAATAAATTTATATGTTTAGACAAAATTTTCATTTATGCATTTTGATATGATGATGTATAAACTCAAAGTCGAGTGAAAGCCATTTACATGTATAGGCAGGTAAACTCACTTTTGCAAACTTAATGTATGAAGTTTTCTTAAATACTTTTTAGAATTTTTTTCAAAGTTTTATGTTTTTGATATTGTAAACTTTTTATTTTATTTTATTTTAATTTTTTTTAATATAATTTTTTTTAAATATATTTTTTAATTTTTTTCAAAGTTTTAATTTTTTAATTATGTAAACTTTTCTTTTTTTTCTTTTTTTAAATTAAAATTTTTTTTTATTTTATTATTTTTTTCAAAGTTTTAATTTTTGAATTTTATAAAGTTATTTTTTTCTTTTTACTTATAAATATTTTTATTAAGTATATATATATATATATATATATATTAATTTAATGCTTTTATATAATAAAAAGAGGATACATATTATTAAACTATAACATAATGAAAGTCATATACATGTACAGCCAGGTAAACTTGCTTTTGCAAACTTAAATATTTTTTTAATTTTGATAACTTAATTTTTTTAAACTTTTTTAAACTTTTAATTTTTTTAATTTTGAAAACTTTTTTTTAAAGTTTCTTATTTTTTAAAAGTATTGAGATTATTAGTTTTAATATTTTAAACTTCTGTCATATTTTTTAATTATTAAAGAATTGCTGATTTCTTAAGTTATACATATGCAAATTATACTCTAACACTCTATTAAAAGTTCTAAAAGGCATAACAAAGTAAACATACTCTTTGGAAAAATAAACACACATATTAGAAACGATAGCAATACATTTTATTTTATTATTTTAAACAATTCGTTTTGAATTGTTTCTACATGAATGTTAGATAAAAAGTTTTCACTAACACAATCCACCCTGTTTAAAAACGAGGAAATCACAAAATCGAGATCTATAAGTGTTAATAACATCTCTCCTAGTTCTTCAAATTTTTGTCGATTATTTAATATATAGCAGGAATGAAAGCCTTGTGATTTCTGATTAAAAATACATCCATCACATTTAAAAATACGGTTTAGTATAGTCAACACATTATTCTCAATACATGTTATAAGTTTAGACTGTAACATGAGTTCATTTTCCAGAGATATATGACTAATGATACATTTCTGTCTAATTAAGCTTGGTATATGCTTTTTATATATATGCTGAAGAAGTTCCTTATTCAAATCATGTGCTTTTTCTTTTAATTTCACTAATTTATACTCATTTAAGTCAATATGAGAATAATTCTTTAAATTCTTAATTCGCATGATAGAATTATTAAAATTTAACAATAATATTGTGTTGTTGGCAACAAATGAGGAACTTTTATACTTCAAATTAAATGAAAAACTTTTATTGCAGAATTCATACCAGCTATTAACATCCATAATAACTCCACTTTTCATTAAAATGTGTATTTTAAAAACAATTTACACTTTGAAAAAAATTCATTAATTTTGAAAAATATCTTTCTGACTTTTCATATCTCTCTTTGTTTAAAAACTTTAAAAAAGAATTATCAGTCTTATATTATTTTAAACCAATTTTATACTTACAAGGGAAAAAAAAGACATTCAGCAACTTTCATTTCCTAAGTAATGATAAAACAATTTTCTCAAAACATTGAATAAACTTTTACTTTTTTTCTAAAATAATCTTATTTTAACTTTTCAAGAAAACCTCTGTTCTTAGAAGAATTTTAAAAAAAGAATGTACTGATTGAAAAAAAAAAAAAAAAAAAAAAAAAAAAAAAAAAAAACTTTAAGAAGAAAATTTATTAATAAATACAAAATAAACTTTTTTTTTTATTAAATTAACGTAGTTATTTTAACTTCTCAAGAAGACCTCTATTACCCCATTCTTAAAAAAGAATGTACTATTTAAAAAAAAAAAAAACAATTCAGACTTTAAGAAGAAAATTTATTAATAGACACAAAAGAATTTTAAAAAAGAATGTACTAATAAAAAAATAGACTTTAAAAAGAAAATTTATTAATAAACACAAAATAAACTTTTTTTTTCTAAAATAACCTAGTTATTTTAACTTTTCAAGAAACCACTAATCTTAGAAGAATTAAAAAAAAAAAAAAAAAAAAAAAGAATGTACTAGTTAAAAAAAAAATAATAATAATAATTTAGACTTTCCGAAGAAAATTTATTGATAAACACAAAATAAACATTTTTTTTCTTTCTAAAATAACCTAGTTATTTTAACTTTTCAGGAAAACCTCTGTTCTTAAAAGAATTAAAAAAAAAAAAAAAAGAATGTAATCATTAAAAAAAAAAAAAAAAAGAGTCTTTAAGAAAAAATTTATTATTAAACATAAAATAATCCTTTTTTTCTCTAAAGTAACGTGTTATTTCAACTTTTCAAGAAAACCCCTGTCCTTGGAAGAATTTAAAAAAAGAATGTACTCATTAAAAAAACAAATCAATGTAGACTTTAAGAAGAAAATTTATTATTTAATTTTTATAATAATTTAATATAATTTTTTTTCTAAAATAACCTCTAGTTATTTTAACTGTTCAAGGAAATGTGTGTTTTCTTAGAAGAATTTAAAAAAAAAGAATGAACTGATTTAATAAAAAACCTATTAAGAGCTTAAAAGGCTACTTCAGTCAAACGAAAAGATGCGTTCGCTAATGCTAATCCTATAGAAGAAATTTTTAAAGATATCTCGTTTGCATTTCAGTATTTTTAAACAATTCTTTTTTTCATTGGCTAGCTGAGATCGATCTGTACAAAGGGCGTTTTTCACTTTTTAATTTTGTTTACGGATATTTTTAATGAATAAGGCACTTTCATTTTCACAACCGGTTTCGAAAGTGAAAGCATCCTCTTGAAAAAAATCTGCAATCAAAATCCGAAAAAGTAAAAATCGGCCTATATACAGATGGATCTCAGTTATCCAATGAAAAAAAAAATTCATTTAAAAATATTGAAATGCGACCCAGATATCTTTATAAATTTCTTCCATTGGATTAGCATGAGCGAACGCGTCTTTTCGTTTGACTGAAGTAGCCTCTTAAGAAGAAAATGTATTAATAAACACAAAAGTTTCTTCAAGACCATTTTATGAAAGTTTTTTCCTTTAAACATATTTTTTTTAATAACTTATACGTTAGATTCGAATTGACAACAAAATATTTTAATGGTTTAAGAATTTTTTTTTCACTTCTCTCTTTTTAAACTATATATATAACAAAACAGAATAATTAGTGCTGTATTGTTTTAAACAATTTTTTACTTTGAAAAAAAATATCCGTTAAGTTTAAAAAATAACTTAATGACTTTTTTTTTTATTTAATAATCTTTAACAAAAAAAAAAAAAAAAAAAAAAAACAATAATTAGTGTAGTATTATATTTTTAACCAATTTTTACTTTAAAAATTTAGTTAATTTGAAAAAATCTCTTTCTGACTTTTAATATATCTTTTTTCATAAATATCTTAAACAAAAAAAGAATAACTAGTCTTGTACATTTTAAAACCAATTTACACTTCAATAAGTGTGAAAAAATGTCTTTCTAACTTTTTCATATCTTTTTCTTAATACATATCTTTAACGAAAAAAAAATTAGTCTTATATATTTGTAAAACAATTTACACTTTGAAAAAAATTCCATAAGTTCGAAAAATATCTTTCTGACTTTTCATATCTCTTTTTTTTTAATTTATAACTTTAAAAAAGTCTTGTATTATTTTAAACCAATTTATGCATAAAAGGGGGGGGGGGGATATTCAGTAATTTGCATTTCCAAAGTTTTTTGAAGAGATTCTTCCTTTTTATCAAAATTCTTCTTAAATGACAAAACAATCTTCTCAAAACACTGAATAACCTTTTATTTTTTTTCTAAAATAACCTTATTATTTTAATTTTTCAAGAAAACCTCTGTTACCCCAATCTTAAAAATGTATGTACTGATTAAAAAAAAAACAAGAAAAAAAAATAGACTTTAAGAAGAAAATTTATTAATTAGACACAAAATGTTTTTTTTTTTTTTTTCTAAAATAACCTAGTTATTTTAACTTTTCAAGAAAACATCTGTTCTTAGAAGAATTTTAACAGAAGAATGAACTGATTTAAAAAAAACCTATTTAGACTTTAAGAAGAAAATCTATTAATAAACACAAAAGTTTCTTCAAAACCATTTTTTGAAAGTTTTTCTTTTAACACGTTGAATGCCAAATCTATTTTGTCTGTCTTTCCGTTTAGGCCACGAAATAAGACTCCCGTTACAGAAACTATAAGTGTCAGTCGCCGATGACTGACGCGGCCAAAACGGAGAAGTCGGTGTCAGTCACTGGTGACTGACGTGAGTAGTATAGAAAAGAGAGTTCGATTATGGCGGAGGATTGAGGAGGGAGGAGGAAATCGTACTATAGTACGAGAGGGATTGAGAGATATGTATGTTAAGTTCTTATCAGTCGGAGAGAAGATAAGAAAGGATAATATGATAAGATAATCTGATAGTGAGATAAGATAATTTGACAGCGAGATAACAGTAAAGCGTGGAAAGATCATGTTATAGTAGGGTGGTATTAGTTTAGAAGAAAATTATAGAAAGTGTCTTCTGGCAGCCCGCTTCTTTCTTCTCTGCTATCCAACCTGAAAAAGAAAAAAGAAAAAACGCATGTTTTTGGAAAGATCATGCTATAGTAGGGTGGTATTAGTTTTAGGAAGAAAATTATAGAAAGTGTGAGATGGGCTTTTTTCAAATTCGGTTGCCTATCTCCCTCTCCCCCCCCTCCCCCCCCCCCTTGTCGAAATTTTAAAAGTTAAATGAGAGTTGTCAGATGTGAGATACGTCATTTTTTCACAATGACTTCACGAGAGAAAGTGTTGAGTGTAGTGTGTCTGTATATAGCGGTCTGTATCATTTTTTCACTGATATATGCATTTACTGGAAGTGAAAAGTTTAAGATTGATTTTATACTAAATTTGAATGAAACCGGAAATTTATCTTTCTCAATATGATGCGATTGAATATTAACATATCACGTAATAAAATTTCATGCTGTAATGAAGGAGATTTATCAGAATCCAAGTAGCGCGGGAAGTTTCGGTGGTGTCAATGCTTTACATTCTGCTGCCAAAGGAAAAGTTACGAAAAACACCATACCGAAATGGTTAAGCGGGATCGACTCGTATACGCTGCACAAACCTGTGCGAAGAAAGTTTCCGAACAATCGTGTGATTGTGCAAAATTTAACTAAAATTAGTAATTTCAAATATATCAGTCACCACTTATATAAACTGTTTATATATGTATATATATATGTTTACAGACTTAAACTAAAACTAATGGCATTAGTAATTTTTAAAATGTTTAACTGTATCCGACATCGGTTTTTAACATATATTAGGAGATATGCTGATTGCGAATATTCAGTTATGAATTGATTTTTGTTCTAACTTCATCTAATGCTGCCTTTATTTTTTGAATATGAGTTCTATAGTAAATATGTTAAAAAGATCTTGTGATAAAGTGGCTACTACTTCAAAGTATCAACGTTTAGAAGAACCTAATGAATCTACATATGTAAGTGAATTAAATATATCAAGATTGGAAGTTCCTAATATACTGAACACTGATAACATAAAAGTATCATGTGATTTATCTACTACTGATTACTCACCGAATGTGAAATCTGAAGTCGATGTAAATTTTTCTATCCCTACCTTTGGTATGATACAGCATCCTTCGAGAATACATGCCAAGAGTCAATTTCTGCAAAAGACTATTTGAATATATTTTTCAAAGACGTGAATTTTGAATATCTGCCTTAACCTCGACCCCAGTTAGTAACTTAACTTCCCAAGACGAATCCCTTCAAGAACCTACTATTAGCCGAGATATGTCTGACTTACAAGCAAGCAACCTTTGTCAAGCAAGTGATGAATTACAAAATGCCGCCCCACCCACGAATATCATTTCACAATCTAAAAATATCAAATCCAGTAATCCTATTATATTTCGAGAAGAACTCACTGACTGTATCTTTTTAATTTTAAAATTTCATAATAGACAATTTCATATTCATATTAGACAGTTTAAACGCAGCGGGCTTACTAGTGAAGAAATTTTAATGAAAAGTGGAGTTATTATGGATGTTAATAGCTGGTATGAATTCTGCAATAAAAGTTTTTCATTTAATTTGAAGCATAAAAGTTCCTCATTTGTTGCCAACAACATAATATTAGTGTTAAATTTTAATAATTTTATCATGCGAATTAAGAATTTAAAGAATTATTCTCATATTGACTTAAATGAGTATCAATTAGTGAAATTAAAAGAAAAAGCACATGATTTGAATAAGGAACTTCTTCAGCATATATATGAAAAGCATATACCAAGCTTAATTAGACAGAAATGTATCATTAGTCATATATCTCTGGAAAATGAACTCATGTTACAGTCTAAACTTATAACATGTACTGAGAATAATGTGTTGACTATACTAAACTGTATTTTTAAATGTGATGGATGTATTTTTAATCAGAAATCTCAAGGCCAAATAATCGACAAAAATTTGAAGAACTAGGAGAGATGTTATTAACACTTATAGATCTCGATTTTGTGATTTCCTCGTTTTTAAACGGGATGGATTGTGTTAGTGAAAACTTTTTATCTAGCATTCATGTAGAAACAATTCAAAACGAATTGTTTAAAATAATAAAATAAAATGTATTGCTATCGTTTCTAATATGTGTGTTTATTTTTCCAAAGTGTATGTTTACTTTGTTATGCCTTTTAGAACTTTTAATAGAGTGTTAGAGTATAATTTGCATATGTATAACTTAAGAAATCAGCAATTCTTTAATAATTAAAAAATATAACAGAAGTTTAAAATATTAAAACTAATAATCTTAATACTTTTAAAAATAAGAAACTTATAGAAAAAGTTTTCAAAATTAAAAAAATTAAAACGTTTACAAAATTAAAAAAATTAAAAGTTTAAAAAAATTAAGTTTTCAAAATTAAAAAAATATTTAAGTTTGCAAAAGCAAGTTTACCTGGCTGTACATGTATATGACTTTCATTATGTTATAGTTTAATAATATGTATCCTCTTTTTATTATATAAAAGCATTAAATTAATAGTATATATACTTAATAAAAATATTTCTAAGTAAAAAGAAAAAAATAACTTTATAAAATTCAAAAATTAAAACTTTGAAAAAAAAATAATAAAATAAATTAAAAAAATTAAAAAAAAATTTAAAAAAAAATTTTTTTTTAATTTAAAAAAAAAGAAAAAAAAGAAAAGTTTACAAAATTAAAAAATTAAAACTTTGAAAAAAATTAAAAAATATACTTAAGAAAAAAAATTTAAATAAAATAAAATAAAATAAAAAGTTTACAAAATCAAAAACATAAAACTTTCAAAAAAATAAAAAAAAATATTTAAGAAAACTTCATACATTAAGTTTGCAAAAGTGAGTTTACCTGCCTATACATGTAAATAACTTTCACTCGACTTTGAGTTTATACATCATCATATCAAAATGCATAAATGAAAATTTTGTCTAAACATATAAATTTATTTGAATATCCACACCTTTTTAAAATTATTTGCCTTTATATAACTATTGAAAATGATTAATAAATAGTATGTAAGTGAAACATCTTTTTTATTTTTGGTCCAACAACATTTCAAATTTTATAAAAGAAATTGTATTCATTTAAGTAAATAGTTACTAAGTATTCAGCTAATATTACACTAAAAAGAAAAAAAATGTAACATATTTCGAATTTTGTTTAAGTAATTGTATTCAATTAAATAATATTTACTTCAGTATTCATATAATATTCTACTAAAAATTGTATTCAATTAAGTAAACATTTACTAAGTATTCATATAATACTATACTGAAAAAGAAAAATACATAATATTTCAAATTTTGTCTAAGCAATTGAATTCAATTAAGTAAATAGTTACTAAGTATTCAACTAATACTATACTAAAAAGAAAAAGATAAATATCATATTTCAAACTTTGTTTAAGTTGTTACAAAATATTTTAAAACATTTAATAATAATTACTATATAATATCTACTAAGTATTCATATAATATCTTACTAAAAAGAAAAATAAATGTCATATTTCAAATTTTGTATAAATAATTATAAGCAATTAAATAATAGTTACTAAGTATTCAACTAATATTGTCTAAGTATTCAACTAATATTGTACTAAAAAGAAAAATATGTATAATTTTTCAAATTTTGTCGAAGTAATTGTGTTCAATTAAGTAAATAGTTACTAAGTATTCAACGAATATTCTACTAAAAAAGAAAAAAGAAAATATAATATTTCAAATTTTGTCTAAGAATTTGCATTCAATTAAGTAAATATTTACTAAGTATTCATATAATATTATACTAAAAAGAAAAAAATATATAATCTTTCAAATTTTATCTAAGTAATTGTGTTCAATTAAATAATATTTTCATATTTCAAATTTTGTTTAAGAAATTGTATTAAATTAAAAAATTAGTTGCTATGTATTCATATAATATTTTACTGAACAGAAAATACTCATTGGCTATTAAAAAACATTTTGTACATATCCATACTATAAAGAGGGTGCGAGCAAAATTAGTCGCCAAAAAGGACCCCAACTTGGCGATATCTCTAATATTCCGCTAAATTCCTGTAGACATTCATTGCGAACCAATAGGGATTACTTGCTTTAGAAAATCAGCAAATTGAGATATCTTAATGCAACAAAAAGTAATATTTGCTTAAGGGATTATATTAATTATATTTAAGAGAGTCCAAACAGATTAAATTATGAATAAAAGTAACACGACACAAAATTTTTTCCCAAACATAAATTTTAAGGGAGACCAAACTGGTCGCCAAGGATGGGTAGTATTTCAAATTTTGTCTAAGAAATTGTATTCAATTAAATAAATATTCATTAAGTAAATATTCATTAAGTATTCATATAATATTATACTAAAAAGAAAAAAAATGTATAATATTTCAAATTTTATCTAAGTAATTGTATCCAATTAAATCATATTTAGTAAGTATTCATATAACATTTTACTAAAAATTTTATTCAATTAAGTAAACATTTACTAAGTATTCATATAATACTATACTAAAAAAAGAAAAATATATAATATATCAAATTTCCTCTAAGTAATGGTGCACAATTAAATAATATTTACTGAGTATTCACATAATATTATACTAAAAGAAAAAATATATATAATATTTCAAATTTTGTCTAAGTAATAGTGTTCAATTAAATAATATTTACTAAGTATTCATATAACATTTTACTAAAAATTGATTTCAATTAAGTAAACAATTACTAAGTATCCATATAATATTATACTAAAAAGAAAAAGAAAATATAACATATTTCAAACTTTGTTTAAGTAATTGTATCCAATTAAATAACATTTACTAAGTATTCATATAACATTCTACTAAAAATTGTATTCAATTAAGTAGACAATTACTAAGTATTCATATAATACTATACTGAAAAGAAAAATACATAATATTTCAAATTTTGTCTAATTAATGCTATTCAATTAAATAATATTTACTTATCATTCACCCTGTATATAAAAACTGTTACCATACAATTCTTCAAAAAGGATAAAACCACTATTCAAAATGAATTGTTTAAAACAAAATGTATTCCTATCCTCTTTAACCTGTGTGTTTATTTTTCGAAGTGTTCGAGTATGGTACCCCTATTGCAACTTTTAATGGAATGGTATAATTTGTACATGTATAACTAAAGAAATAAACAATCCTATAATAATTAAAAATATCCCACTAAAAAACTTAATACTATGATTCATACTTTTCAAAAATTAAAAGTTAATACTATTCTTCGAAAAAGAATAAAACCATTAACATAATATATATCATATCAATCAATTAATCAATCAGTCATATCAATCAATCAATCATATCATTACTAATATGTATGTTTATTTTGCTATACCTTTTAGAACTTTCAATAGAGTGTTAGGGTATAATTTGCATATGTATAACGTAAGAAATCAACAATTCTTTAATTATTGAAAAATATAATATAAGTTTAAAATATTAAACTAATAACCTTAATACTATAATTTATACTTTTTTAAAATTAAAAAGTTAAAAAAAACTTTATAAAATTTAAAACTTTGAAAGAAAAAATCTTTATAAAATTTAAAACTTTGAAAGAAAAAAACTTTATGAAATTTAAAAATTAAAATTTTGGAAAAAAAACTTTATAAAATTTAAAAAATTAAAACTTTGAAAAAAAAAAACTTTATAAAATTTAAAATTAAAACTTTGAAAAAAAAACTCTATAAAATTTAAAAAATTAAAACTTTGAAAAAGAAAACTTTATAAAATTTAAAATTAAAACTTTGAAAAAATTATAGAGTTTACAAAATTAAAAAAATTTAAACTTTGAAAAGGTTTAAAAAATTAAGTTATCAAAATTAAAATAATATTTAAAAACTTCATAAATTAATTAATACATGGAAATTATTCCAGAGAGAAACTTTAGAATTTGATTTTCATTTGAAATATTCATAAATTAAGCTTGCAAAAGCGAGTTTAGCTGCCTGTACATGTACATGACGTTCAACATGTTATAGTTTAATATATACAGTAGACACTAGATTTTACGAACCTCTTTTTTACGAACTATTCGTTTTTACGAATTGATGTACTGGTCCTGATTAGCATCTCATTGAACTAATGTTACTCCCATTTACGAACTTTCGATTTTACGAACACATTTTATGAGTCCCATTGAGTTCGTAAAATCGAGTGTCTACTGTATCTTCTTTTTTATCGTATAGAAGCAATAGATTAATATATATATATGTATATATATATATAACCATTAATTAAACATAACCTTCCACCGCCAAATATTATGAATTAAAGCTGTAAGTATTAAAAAAAAAAAAAAAATTAATATAAGAATTATTATGGAAGAAAAAGAAAAAAGTGGACACCGACAAAAATTGAAAAGCTTATACATTGAATTACGTTATCAAGGGCACAGAATTCAATGATATAAGCAAAATGGTAGTTTTCTGTGGGAAAAATAAACTAAAGCTAAAAGTTATTTTCCCCTGTGCCCAAACAACCATAAAATCAAGTGAATTGATTAAAAATGAAAGCAGAATAGAAACAAATAATATGAAATGGAAGAATCAATAAAACGTATTTAAATATTTATAGGATATAAAATATAAATAATAAACACCATACCGATTAATATTTCAGTATTTTACAAAAATCCACGCGCACATGGCTGCCAGTATATCAAAAAGATTAAGGTGAATAAAACAGTTAAGAAATCACAGTAAATGATACCAAATGATGCAGTTAATACATTTTGAAATAAAATTTGAAATACCTTGTTAAACACATTTAATCTAATATAAAATAAATAGATATTAATTACATTATTTAAAATGCACTATTAAATTAATTTATAACAGTATAACAATATCGTCAAAATTTAGCTAAAAATACCCCCTGGTGTATTAAATTATAACTGAAATGGAGCTAGAAAAATTAACAATTAGAGCTATCTTAAAGAGACAGATTTAGTGCTGTTATCTAGTATTACTTCTATTAAACAACTAACGCAAGATAAATATTTGTAAGCATTTGAATGTAAATAACTGTATAAATAATTGTAAGCATTTGAATGTAAATAACTGTATAAACAGCAAAACCAAACATATCCTTATATATAGAGAATTATAAACCGAATATAAACCACACAATGTATTTAAAAACTATTGTAAATAAAATTTAAAAGCATACAATATATTCTATTAGCTAACTTATTTAAACTAAACTAAGAAATAAATAATTCTAGAACATTGATAATATATAGCATATAGCTATATGCTATAAAACAAAATAAAAATCAGTAATAATTAATATAAATAATTATTAAATATAAAAATTATTTTTTATGAATTATATATCAGATATTTATAAAATGAACAGGAAATAAAAAACATGTGGAAGTAAATAGAAGGTTAAATGATACTTAAATACCCATTACTTAATAAGCACAAATATAGAGTGTGGATTATCTTCAGACATCCATAAAAAACTATAAAGTATGAATGTGGGACATTCAAAAACATTAAACCGATAATAAATATTAAAAAGAATAGAGTAATAATAATAAAAATAATTACCCAATTTTAATGCATACAGTATAACTATATTTATATTATACATACTTATATGTATATTATTCACTATAAGAATGGCATACTATTAGTAATTAATATGATATTGTCCTTAGTAAATTTAAAATTTAATAACAAATAATTGTAAATTAGATTAATTAATAATTAGGCTAATTATAATATTAATGAAATTCTCCAATTACATATAAAATATCAAATCAACATCCATATAAAATACGTAAAAAAATATAGTAATAATACAAGAGCCCCATTTTTTTATATAATTAACCATTGCGTATTATCCAGACAACACCACCCTCCTCCGTGCTCTAACATCTACCCACCCAACCAACCTATAATATTTTTTTATATTATTTTACAATTTTTAATTTTTTATAGATATTTTTTTATTTTATAATTTTTTTGTAATTTTGTTTACGCATGTGTTAATTTGTTTTAATAGATCATGTAAGAAAAGTACTAATTGTATATTAATGAATATATGAATTTTTTTGGAAAACCATGATTTAATGCATCATAAATTATTTTTTTAATATTATTGTTAATTAGAGGAGAAGAACATAAACATTTTATTCTATATAAATGATTAAGTATTATATTCCGAAATACAGAATGATGTAGACAAGATTTAAAATTTGTAAATGTATTAACTTTGAATTTAAATTCTTTACGTTTGTCATATAAATCTGTGATTGTTTTATTGTCTTTGATTGTAATTTTAAGATCTAAGAAGTTAATTGTATTGTTAGATAAAAGGTTTTCCGTTAATTCCAAATTAGTGGGATAATCAACTGGAAATCGAGTAATTGCAGATTGATCAGTATCAATTAAAATGATGTCATCTATATAACGATATAAATGTAGATTATTATTAGTAAAATTACGTTCATAATGATATAAGTATAAGTCTGAGAGTAAACTGGAAGTACAACCGCCTTGTGGTATACCGACATGCTGTAAATATAAAGTATTATCTTGCAATATATAATTATTATAGATAATGAAGTTAGTTAAAGATTTAAAATATGCAATATCTATATTAGATGGTAATTCCAGTTTTTTATAATATTTTTTAAATAATGCATTTATAATTTTATGTAAATCTAATAGGTCTATATTATTAAAAAGATCTTTGAAGTCATATGTCGTTATATTATAAACACAATGAAGATTTTTTTAAATATTAACAAGTTGATAGCTATTTTTTATACAATGTGTATTATCATTATTTGTAGTAAGTACATATAATTGATTAAGAATTTTTAAGAGAAGTGTATTGGCTTTATTATTATATGTATTACAACCAATAGTAACAGTCCTAAATTTAATAGGAGTTTTATGAAATTTGGGAATAAGAACTAAATATGGATAATTAAAATTAGTAGATAAAATATTTAATAGTTTATAATAACTGCGAATTTTACGATTATTTACAATTACAGTTTCATTAGTTTTTTGAAATGACTTATTAGAAGAAATAGAATTTGTAAGAAGTTGGTGATAATATGATTTACATATAATAGCATAATTGTTAGGAGATTTGTCTACATATGTAATAACGTAGTTTTTTTGTAATTTAGTAATTTGTTGGAAATAATGCTTTGTATTAATAGAAACCAAATCAGCAATATTATTTTTTAAAGCCATAGTTAATTTTTCAATTACTAATATCTTCCATTGATTAAAATATTCAATAGGCTTATTATAAGAGATAGAAATTTTATAAATAAAAATATCAATATCATATGTAAACTGTTTGATAATAGATTTAACATTAAATTTAGATGGAAGTCTATATTTAGTACCATAACCCATTAGTTGTTTCAATTTAAAATCATGAACAATATCAAGATTTCCAGTGATTATATGTCCATGATCATTGTTTATGTATTTTTTTAGAGTGGGGTCTTTGCAGTTACACGGAAAATTACTTGCAGCAGATGTATTTTTTGAAAATGTATTGTAGTTAAAAATCTTTCTCCCAATTGTATTCGGATATTTAAAGGTTTTTGATATATGAAGATTATTGATAGGAAAAAAACAATTTTTATCATTAATAATAGAATTGATATTAATTTTATTAAATATGTGATTTGAAAAAGTAATTATCATTTGAGTATTCATGTTCTGAATTTTGTGTTTTTTTTTGTAAATTAATATTTAAAAGATTAACCCTACTCATAATAAGGTCAAAGTAAATATCAGAGAAATGTTTAGAGAAAGATTTACTTAGAAAGACATTTAAATGTTGTACAAGCTGTTTCTTTTTAATAGCAAAGATGTTTTTTCGAATTAACAACCAGTTATAATTCTCTAAGTAATTTCGTTGAAGATCATTAATTTGTTTTGTGATAGATTTTTTGGAAACTACAACTGATGATGAACCCTTTCCGCGTTTATTACGTGTTGTTTTAGCATTTAAATTATGATTAAGAGTAGGATAAATTGGAGAATAATCAATATTGTTATTTATAGATGTGAAGACTTTGGCAGGTCTGTTAAATACTTCACTATTAAGTCCATAAGGATAAATTGTGTTATAATATTTCATATATGATGATTCCATATAAAGACGTTCTGATTTATTTTTTAGAATTTGAAGGATTTCAATTGTCGTATTTTTAAATAGATGTTTATGAAAATGTTGAATTTCAGCTGTAGATTGTATATTTTTTGCTTTGTTGTTATTAGAGTCTGAACGATGATGATTGATTCGTTTATGAATTGGACCTGATGTTTCACCAATATATTTCATATTACATAAGTTGCATTTTATACTATAAATAACATTAAATGCTTTACAAAAACTTGAATAATTAGGATCTGAGACAATTTGTGTCTGAGCAGCGTATGGACATTTCTTGCACCGAGAATCATAGCACTTACGAAAAAATAAAGGACATATATATATATACACACACACATACATATATATACTTAGTAAAAATATTTTTAAGTAAAAAGAAAAAAAAAGTTATAATAATTAAAATTAAAAAATAAATAAAGAAGTTTTTCCAAAATTAAAAAAAAAAACTAGTTTTAAAAAAATTTCAAAAATGTTTTTAAAAAGTTCAATTAGATTTAAAATAAAAGTATTCAATCATATCAATCAATCAACCAATCAAGATTTCAAATACAAGTAATCAATCAATCATATTAATTCAAATTCAAGTCAATTCAAGTATTACAAGTTAGCAGAAAAAATTACAATTTATCAAAAGTGAGTTTGCGTATCTATCTGTATATAAGACTTTTAAACTTTCACTATGTTTTCGTTTAGTATATATGTATTGTACCTTTCACTATGCTTTAGTTAAATAATTATAAATCTTTATGTTATCATCCTACCCTCATTATATCCTATAATTATACAATTCGAAACGTTAAAAGCGATATATTAATAAGTTCCTCAGTTTAAAAAATTAAAAATATTTTAAAAAATTAACTTAATAAAGTATTCAAAAATACTATAAGATAGTAAAAATTTGATATATGCATGCCAGCAAATAATAAATTTACCATGTCTGAACTGAGAAAAGAAACGTTTAACATGTCGCATTGCACATAGTTACGTAATCGACATTACGTGCCTCCCCCTTCATATCTTCCGAATGATCTATCTACAATCAGGTGGTATTATCAGTCATGTGATCTAACTAATATGAGTTATTAACAAGGCACTAATCCTTTTCATCTCACTCTGCGGATATTTTCTTCAAAGTCTATTATTTTGTAAAATCTTAAGTAACATGTTATTATATATTTGCAAACAAAGTCCTATTAAATAACTTTCTTACTCTAGTGAACGAAGATTGGTTTTTATACTGCTAAAGTATGATCATTCATTGTTTAACTGGATAATAATATATTTAGAAGTAACTTAAATTTCCTATAAAAGCGAAGTTTTTTATTACATAAGTCATAGAATTCAAGTATGAGTATTAACCAAGTTTTATATATTATAATACGCTATACCAACATTGCAAAACTTTAAAAAACAACTATACTTAAACATTCATATAAAAAGCAACAAATTATATATTCATACAACATATTATTATTCGATATGTACATATCGAAAAATAGTGGGACTTACCGTACTTAGAGTCAGAAAAGAAAAACTTAGTTTATCAGATTGCAGATCTTGACGTAATCGATAAGATATCACGTGCTTCCATCATGCCTTCTGGAATGTTCAATGTACAGTCAGACTATGTTATCAAGCCACGAGGTCTAACTGATATGAGTTGTTAACACGACGTCAGCCATTTTCAATTTAGTTCTTGAATATGTAGGTTGGATATTTTCTTCAGTACTTATATAATTTCTACTATCTATGTACTAGTATACTAGTATATATTCTAGTATAAATAGTTTTTATAAGTATATAAAACTTGGTTAATATTCAAACTTGAATTTTATGAATGATGCAATAAAAGCTTCCGCTTTTATATTTAATATTAATAATAATATTAATAACGGTTAAGTAATCAATCAAATATTATCAATGATTATACTTTAATACTATGAAAATCAATCTTTGTTCACAATAGTGAGAAAGTTTTTAATAGGATTTTTGCTTGCAAATACGTGATATCCTGGCACTTAATATTTCACAAAATAAGACTGAAGAAAATATCCAACCTACATAGTCAAGAACTAAATTGAAAATGGCTGACGTCGTGTTAACAACTCATCACATATCAACATCATATCAGTTAGACCTCGTGACTTGATAACATAGTCTGATTGTACATTGAACATTCCAGAAGGCATGATGGAAGTACGTGATATCTTATCGATTATGTCAAGATCTGCAATCTGATAAACTGAGTATTTCTTTTCTGACTCTAAGTACGGTAAGTCCCACTATTTTTCGATATGTACATATCGAATAATAATATGTTGTATGAATATATAATTTGCTGCTTTTTATATGAATGTTTAAGTATAGTTGTTTTTAAAGTTTTGCAATGTTGGTATAGCGTATTATAATATATAAAATTTGGTTAATACTCATACTTGAATTCTATGAATTATGTAATAAAAAACTTCGCTTTTATAGGAAATTTAAGTTACTTCTAAATATATTATTATCCAGTTAAACAATGAATGATCATACTTTAGCAGTATAAAAATCAATCTTTGTTCACTAGAGTAAGAAAGTTATTTAATAAGATTTTGTTTGCAAATATATAATAACATGTTACTTAAGATTTTACAAAATAATAGACTTTGAAGAAAATATCCGCAGAGTGAGATGAAAAGGATTAGTGAATTGTTAATAACTCGTATTAGTTAGATCACATGACTGATAATACAACCTGATTGTAGATAGATCATTCAGAAGGTATGAAGGGAGAGGCACGTAATGTAGATCACATCACTATGTGCAATGCGACATGTTAAACGTTTCTTTTCTCAGTTCAGACATGGTAAATTTATTATTTTCTGGCATGCATATATCAAATTTTTACTATCTTATAGTATTTTTGAATACTTTATTAAGTTAACTTTTTAAAATATTTTTAATTTTTTAAACTGGGGAACTTATTAATATATCGCTTTTAACGTGTCGAAGTGTATAATTATAGGATATAATGAGGGTAGGATGATAACATAAAGATTTATAATTATTTTACAAAAGCATAGTGAAAGGTACAATACATATATACTAAACGAAAACATAGTGAAAGTTTAAAAGTCTTATATACAGATAGATACGCAAACTCACTTTTGATAAATTGTAATTTTTTCTGCTAACTTGTAATACTTGAATTGACTTGAATTTGAATTAATATGATTGATTAATTGTATTAGAAATCATGATTGGTTGATTGGTTGATATGATTGAATACTTTTATTTTAAATCTAATTGAACTTTTTAAAAACATTTTTGAAATTTTTTTAAAACTAGATTTTTTTTTTTTTTTTTTTTTTTTTTTTTTGAAAACTTCTTTATTTATTTTTTAATTTTAATTATTATAAATTTTTTTTTTCTTTTTACTTAAAAATATTTTTATTAAGTATATATATATGTATGTGTCTGTGTGTATATTTATATATATATATATATATATTAATCTATTGCTTCTATACGATAAAAAAGGAGATATATATTAAACTATAACATGTTGAAAGTAATATACATGTACAGGCAGCTAAACTCGCTTTTGCAAGCTTAATTGATGAAGTTTTTAAATATTATTTTAATTTTGATAACTTAATTTTTTTAACTTTTTCAAAGTTTTAATTTTGTAAACTCTATAATTTTTTCAAAGTTTTAATTTTAAATTTTATAAAGTTTTTTTTTCAAAGTTTTAATTTTTAAAATTTCATAGAGTTTTTTTTTTAAGTTTTAATTTTAAATTTTATAACGTTTTTTTTTAAAGTTTTAATTTTTTAAATTTTATAAAGTTTTTTTTCCAAAATTTTGATTTTTAAATTTTATAAAGTTTTTTTCTTTCAAAGTTTTAAATTTTATAAAGTTTTTTTTCATGGTTTTAATTTTCGAATTTTACAAAGTTTTTTTTAACTTTTTAATTTTATAAAAGTATAAATTATACTATTAAGATTATTAGTTTAATATTTTAAACATATTATATTTTTCAATAATTAAAGAATTGTTGATTTCTTAAGTTATACATATGCAAATTATACCCTAACACTCTATTGAAAGTTCTAAAAGGTATAGCAAAATAAACATACATATTAGTAATGATATGATTGATTGATTGATATGACTGATTGATTAATTGATTGACATGATATATATTATGTTAATGGTTTTATTCTTTTTCGAAGAATAGTATTAACTTTTTCGAAAGATAGTATTAACTTTTAATTTTTGAAAAGTATGAATCGTAAGTATTAAGATTTTTAGTGGGATATTTTTAATCATTATAGAATTGTTTATTTCTTTAGTTATACATGTACAAATTATAACATTCCATTAAAAGTTGCAATAGGGGTACCATACTCGAACACTTTCAAAAATAAACACACAGGTTAAAGAGGATAGGAATACATTTTGTTTTAAACAATTCATTTTGAATGGTGGTTTTATCCTTTTTGAAGAATTGTATGGTAACAGTTTTTATATACAGGGTGAATGATAAGTAAATATTATTTAATTGAATAGCATTAATTAGACAAAATTTGAAATGTTATGTATTTTTCTTTTCAGTATAGTATTATATGAATACTTAGTAATTGTCTACTTAATTGAATACAATTTTTAGTAGAATGTTATATGAATACTTAATAAATATTATTTAATTGGATACAATTACTTAAACAAAGTTTGAAATATGTTATATTTTTTTCTTTTTAGTATAATATTATATGGATACTTAGTAATTGTTTACTTAATTGAATACAATTTTTAGTAAAATGTTATATGAATACTTAGTAAATATTATTTAATTGAACACTATTACTTAGACAAAATTTGAAATATTATATATTTTTTTCTTTTAGTATAATATTATGTGAATATTCAGTAAATATTATTTAATTGTGCACCATTAATTAGAGGAAATTTGAAATATTATATATATATATTTTTTTTAGTATAGTATTATATGAATACTTAGTAAATGTTTACTTAATTGAATACAATTTTTAGTAAAATGTTATATGAATACTTACTAAATATGATTTAATTGGATACAATTACTTAGATAAAATTTGAAACATTATACTTTTTTTTTCTTTTTAGTATAATATTATATGAATACTTAATGAATATTTACTTAATTGAATACAATTTCTTAGACAAAATTTGAAATACTACCCATCCTTGGCGACCAGTTTGGTCTACCTTAAAATTTATGTTTGGGAAAACATTTTGTGTCGTGTTACTTCTATTCATAATTTAACCTGTTTGGACTCTCTTAAATATAATTAATATAATCCCTTAAGCAAATATTAGTTTTTGTTGCATTAAGATATCTCAATTTGCTGATTTTCTGTGAGCAAGCAATCCCTATTGGTTCGCAATGAATGTCTACAGGAATTTAGCTGAATATTAGAGATATCGCCAAGTTGGCGTCCCTTTCGGCGACTAATTTTGCTCGCACCCTCTTTATAGTATGGATATGTACAAAATGTTTTTTAATAACCAACGAGTATTTTCTTTTTAGTAAAATAATATATGAATACATAGCAACTAATTTTTTAATTGAATACAATTTCTTAAACAAAATTTGAAATATGAAAATATTATTTAATTGAACACAATTACTTAGATAAAATTTGAAATATTATATTTTTTTTTTCTTTTTAGTATAATATTATATGAATACTTAGTAAATATTTACTTAATTGAATACAAATTCTTAGACAAAATTTGAAATATTATATTTTCTTTTTTCTTTTTTAGTAGAATATTAGTTGAATACTTAGTAACTATTAACTTAATTGAACACAATTACTTCGACAAAATTTGAAATATTATACATATTTTTCTTTTTAGTACAATATTAGTTGAATACTTAGACAATATTAGTTGAATACTTAGTAACTATTATTTAATTGCTTATAATTATTTATACAAAATTTGAAATATGATATTTATTTTTCTTTTTAGTCAGATATTATATGAATACTTAGTAAATATTATATAGTAATTATTATTAAATGTTTTAAAATATTTTGTAACAACTTAAACAAAGTTTGAAATATGATATTTATCTTTTTCTTTTTAGTATAGTATTAGTTGAATACTTAGTAACTATTTACTTAATTGAATTCAATTGCTTAGGCAAAATTTGAAATATTATGTATTTTTCTTTTTCAGTATAGTATTATATGAATACTTAGTAATTGTTTACTTAATTGAATACAATTTTTAGTAGAATGTTATATGAATACTGAAGTAAATATTATTTAATTGAATACAATTACTTAAACAAAATTTGAAATATGTTATATTTTTTTCTTTTTAGTATAATATTAGCTGAATACTTAGTAACTATTTACTTAATTGAATACAATTTCTTTCATAAAATTTGAAATGTTGTTGGACCAAAAATAAAAAAGATGTTTCACTTACATACTATTTATTAATCATTTTCAATAGTTATATAAAGGCAAATAATTTTAAAAAGGTGTGGATATTCAAATAAATTTATATGTATAGACAAAATTTTCATTTATGCATTTTGATATGATGATGTATAAACTCAAAGTCGAGTGAAAGCCATTTACATGTATAGGCAGGTAAACTCACTTTTGCAAACTTAATGTATGAAGTTTTCTTAAATATTTTTTTTTATTTTTTCCAAAGTTTTATGTTTTTGATTTTGTAAACTTTTTATTTTATTTTATTTTATTTAAATTTTTTTTCTTAAATATATTTTTTAATTTTTTTCAAAGTTTTAATTTTTTAATTTTGTAAACTTTTCTTTTTTTTTCTTTTTTTTAAATTAATTTTTTTTTTATTATTTTTTTTTTTCAAAGTTTTAATTTTTGAATTTTATAAAGTTATTTTTTTCTTTTTACTTATAAATATTTTTATTAAGTATATATATATATATATATATTAATTTAATGCTTTTATATAATAAAAAGAGGATACATATTATTAAACTATAACATAATGAAAGTCATATACATGTACAGCCAGGTAAACTTGCTTTTGCAAACTTAAATATTTTTTTAATTTTGATAACTTAATTTTTTTAAACTTTTTTAAACTTTTAATTTTTTTAATTTTGAAAACTTTTTTTTAAAGTTTCTTATTTTTTAAAAGTATTGAGATTATTAGTTTTAATATTTTAAACTTCTGTCATATTTTTTAATTATTAAAGAATTGCTGATTTCTTAAGTTATACATATGCAAATTATACTCTAACACTCTATTAAAAGTTCTAAAAGGCATAACAAAGTAAACATACTCTTTGGAAAAATAAACACACATATTAGAAACGATAGCAATACATTTTATTTTATTATTTTAAACAATTCGTTTTGAATTGTTTCTACATGAATGTTAGATAAAAAGTTTTCACTAACACAATCCACCCTGTTTAAAAACGAGGAAATCACAAAATCGAGATCTATAAGTGTTAATAACATCTCTCCTAGTTCTTCAAATTTTTGTCGATTATTTAATATATAGCAGGAATGAAAGCCTTGTGATTTCTGATTAAAAATACATCCATCACATTTAAAAATACGGTTTAGTATAGTCAACACATTATTCTCAATACATGTTATAAGTTTAGACTGTAACATGAGTTCATTTTCCAGAGATATATGACTAATGATACATTTCTGTCTAATTAAGCTTGGTATATGCTTTTTATATATATGCTGAAGAAGTTCCTTATTCAAATCATGTGCTTTTTCTTTTAATTTCACTAATTTATACTCATTTAAGTCAATATGAGAATAATTCTTTAAATTCTTAATTCGCATGATAAAATTATTAAAATTTAACACTAATATTATGTTGTTGGCAACAAATGAGGAACTTTTATGCTTCAAATTAAATGAAAAACTTTTATTGCAGAATTCATACCAGCTATTAACATCCATAATAACTCCACTTTTCATTAAAATTTCTTCACTAGTAAGCCCGCTGCGTTTAAACTGTCTAATATGAATATGAAATTGTCTATTATGAAATTTTAAAATTAAAAAGATACAGTCAGTGAGTTCTTCTCGAAATATAATAGGATTACTGGATTTGATATTTTTAAATTGTGAAATGATATTCGTGAGTGGGGCGGCATTTTGTAATTCATCACTTGCTTGACAAAGGTTGCTTGCTTGTAAGTCAGACATCTCTCGCCTAATAGTAGGTTCTTGAAGGGATTCGTCTTGGGAAGTTAAGTTACTAACTGGGGTCGAGGTTAAGGCAGATTCAAAATTCACGTCTTTGAAAAATACATTCAAATAATCTTTTGCAGAAATTGACTCTTGGCATGTATTCTCGAAGGATGCTGTATCATACCAAAGGTGGGGATAGAAAAATTTACATCGACTTCAGATTTCACATACGGTGAGTAATCAGTAGTAGATAAATCACATGATACTGTTGTGTTATCAGTGTTCAGTATATTAGGAACTTCCAATCATGATATATTTAATTCACTTACATATGTAGATTCATTAGGTTCTTCTAAACGTTGATACTTTGAAGTAGTAGCCACTTTATCACAAGATCTTTGTAACATATTTACTATAGAACTAATATTCAAGAAATAAAGGCAGCATTAGACGAATTTAGAACAAAAATCAATTCATAACTGAATATTCGCAATCAGCATATCTCCTAATATGTGTTAAAAATCGATGTCGGATACAGTTAAACATTTTAAAAATTACTAATGCCATTAGTTTTAGTTTAAGTCTTTAAACATATATATATACATATATAAACAGTTTATATAAGTGGTGACTGATATATTTGAAGTTACTATTTTTCGTTAAATTTTGCACGATCACACGATTGTTCGGAAACTTTCTTCGCACAGGTTTGTGCAGCGTATACGAGTCGATCCCGCTTAACCATTTCGGTTTGGTCTTTTTCGTAACTTTTCCTTTGGCAGCAGAATGTAAAGCATTGACACCAACAAAACTTCCCGCGTGACTTGGATTCTGATAAATCTCCTTCATTACAGCATTAAATTTTATTACGTGATATGTTAATATTCAATCGCATCATATTGAGAAAGATAAATTTCCGATTTCATTCAAATTTGGTATAAAATCAATCTTAAACTTTTCACTTCCGGTAAATATATATATATCGGTGAAAAAATGATACAGACCGCTATATACAGACACACTACACTCAACACTTTCTCTCGTGAAGTCATTCTGAAAAAATGACGTATCTCACATCTGACAACTGTCTTTTAACTTTTAAAATCTCGACAAAAGGGGAGGGGGGCAGGGGGAGAGAGAGAGAGATAGGCAACCGAATTTGAAAAAAGCCCATCTCACACTTTCTATAATTTTCTTCTTAAAACTAATACCACCCTACTATAGCATGATCTTTCCAAAAACATGCGTTTTTTCTTTTTTCTTTTTCAGGTTAGTAGTAGGGAAAAGACAGTTCGATTCCGGCGGAGAGAGGAGGGAGGAGGGGAGGGATTCGGAATCGTACTATAGTACGAGAGGGTTTGAGAGATATGTGTGTTAGATTCTTATCAGCCGGAAATTAGATAAGATAGGATAATCTGATAAGATAATCTGATAGTGAGATAAGATAATTTGACAGTGAGATAAGAGTAAAGTGTGGAAAGATCATGCTATAGTAGGGTGGTATTAGTTTAGAAGAAAATTATAGAAAGTGTCTTCTGGCAGCCCGCTTCTTTCTTCTGTGCTATCCAACCTGAGTAGTAGGGAAAAGACAGTTCGATTCCGGCGGAGAGAGGAGGGAGGAGGGGAGGGATTCGGAATCGTTCGAGAGGGTTTGAGAGATATGTGTGTTAGGTTCTTATCAGCCGGAAAGGAGATAATATAGGATAATCTGATAAGATAATCTGATAGTGAGATAAGAGTAAAGTGTGGAAAGATCATGCTATAGTAGGAGAGTATTAGTTTAGAAGAAAATTATAGATAGTTTTCGAACGTAAGGAGTCGATCTAGATCATACTATAATATGATGGGGTAGGTAGGGGCTAAATTTTTAGACGGGGTATAATTTTTCGTAGCATCTTAAGGTTTGGATGAATAACCCTTAGGGTGGGTCGAAAAAAAAGAAATTTTTTATTTTCGGAACGCTTTAGTGCGGAAAAGTTGGCTATTGTAATAAGAAGTAAAACGACATAATTTTTTTAAAAATCAGTTAACATCTTCCATTCGCGCATCGTACTTAAAGTTGATAAAAAATTGCAAAAATCGCACCTTTTTTTCTAATTTTTTTATGTTAATTAAAACTTTAAAAATAAACACGTTTTAGCTTTTTATGCTTGTTTCATGGTTTACATAACCTAAATAAATTAAATTCCGAACAATAATCCAGTTTTTTTTGTTCACGCAAGAACTTAGAAAAAAACATAAATTTACCAATTTTTCGCAATTTTAACCGTGCAACTCTTAGTTCATTTTGCTAAAACAAAACAACACAGAACTCACCACGTGGTGGTGGTTGCACGTTGAGTTCCACCCACGTCCTACCTTACCAACCGTCCAGTGTGGTAGTTATATTAAAAAGACCACATGCATGTCAATGTCTAATTCTAATTAAATGCTTATGTAAAAAAAAGAAAGAAAGAAAATTCGTGTCTTTGAGTTGAGGTTATGATTCTTCAAAGGAATTACAATTAGGGGGGAAATCAGATATATTTACAAAGCAGTTATAAAAAAGTTAAATGTGAAGGCCGAGCGGAAAGCTCGCGATCAGCAAGCGCTGAGTAGCAAGTGCTGAGTGGTTCCTCAAATAGTTTTAAAGTGAATAAAGTGGCAGTGTACTATGAAATTGATGAACTCAAACACACTTCTTTTGAAGACCAGAATATGAGGAAGATAAATACAAACCGAGTACATTGACTAAAAGCCCAAATGGCAGATGAGAATTAACATTAACGCAACAAACAGCGAAAGTTTCGGAGTTTCTCATCGGCCAAAATCTGTCATAGCGTCAATTGTTCTGGATAACCGACACAGATTCTTCTGATGTGGTTGATAAGTGTAAAATAAAAAGATACAAGAGTCTTTTAGGACGGATCTGAAAAGCCGATTCATACCCCTTGAGGAAAGTTCGGGTCTTTTTTTTGACGGACAAAAATGAGATACTTTGTTCGTCAAAAAATTTAATGCCAAGCAATTTTACAGGAATGTGAAATAAGAACAATATTCTCTTATCAAGGAATCTGGATAAACTTATACTGGACATGTATCTCCTTCCTCGAGTTTTTCAAATGATGTAAGTCAAAGCATTATTTTGTGGTTGTCTTAACTATCAATATCATTAGGAAAACTAGAAGTAGTACGGTGTGATGGTACTGTAACAAACACTGAATGGAATAACGGTGCTTTCCACCGACTAGAAAAACATAAAATGTAGAGCATATGGAGCCGGCAATTTAATGAGCTTTCTTATTGCCAAAATTTCCAACATATTCACGGTCAAACTGAAGGGTCTAAATCTTTTAGTGCACCAATCGGGTAGAAGCTCACTTGCTGTGAAAAAGCTCCTGTGGTCGATTAAAAACCCGTTGATTGTTCGATTTCTAATATAGACAGGACTTTTTTTTAACAAAGAACAACAGTATTTTTGGAACGTTTTGATTGCAATCACCTTGGGACATTGTCCAGAAGACTTGGCAAATTGGGACCATGGTACTTTGTCCGATTCCAAATGACTAAACTGTGTCCAACCGAGATTGTATATTGTATCAGATTAATCCGAAAACTTAAAAGAAATAGTTGGCTTCATCATAAAATCATCATGCCTGTGTAATTTGCCATAAAATAAGCAAATATTTTACTTGCAGACAAAAACATATATTTCAAGCAATCCAAACATCACGCTTTTTATCCAACGAATTACTACAAGTTGTCGATCCAGTAAGAGAATGAAATGCGTTTTTTGGGCTCCCAGATAATGTTCTGTGGGCAATGATTGTCGATTAAAGAAAACATAATCGGGATATTGATTACAAAAGAATCGTAAAAACAAGGCAAACCGCCCAAAAAAGAAGACTGTTAGACAGGTAATAACATAGAATGGAAACTTTCAAGCTTCCGATTACATAGAAATTATTAATTGGAATTCTTGTGCGATGCATCCTTCCTCAATGCCGCGGGACCTAAGTGAAGATGATGTTAAATCGTTCATCACTTCTGACACCATTTTCATCTGAGAAATACAAATGTTTCCCTGTCACACCGAAACTGTTAAGATGTGCGTCAAACTTGTGACATGGACCTCGAATACTACTTTATGCTAAAGAATGCTACTTTATGGAAGACCTTTGTAAATATGTGCAAATATAATGTAAATGCCACACCCAACAATTGGATAGTTGGTTGGGTAGAGCAGAGGTGGAACGCTACGTGAAACCACCTCCACGTGGTGAGTTCTAGGTCGTTTTGTTCTAGCAAAGAGAGCGAAGAGTTGCACGGTGTAAATTGCGAAAAGTTGCTAAATTTATGTTTTTTCTAAGATATTGCGCAAACGAAAAAATTAGATTATTGATTAGAATTTAATTTATCTAGGTTATGTAAACCATGACACAAGCATAAAAAGCTACAGCGTGTTTATTTTTAAAGTTTTAATTATCTTAAAAAAATAGAGAAAAGGCGCGATTTTTGCAATTTTTTATCAACTTTAAGTACGATGCGCGAATGGAAGATATTAACCGATTTAGAAAAAAATGTATTCCGTTTTTCTTCTTATTATAATAGGCAACTTTTCCGCACTAAAGCGTTATGAAAATAAAAAATTTCTTTTTTTCGACCCACCCTAATAACCATATAAGGTAATGTTATACTATAACATAAGGGGTTAGGTCTTTTTGAGAGAAAGCTTATTTTTTGGAATCGACTTAGAGTTTCAACACGAAACAGAACTGAAAATGTTAGGTGGCGCCCTCTACCGGCAGGAATTGGAAACTATTGTAATTAGGTTTTTTTCATAAAAATTTCACTTGGAATCGAACCTGTAACAAAATAGTCTCTTGACTTGATA
This sequence comes from Maratus speciosus, assembly GCA_963932465.1. NCBI lineage: Eukaryota > Metazoa > Arthropoda > Arachnida > Araneae > Salticidae > Maratus > Maratus speciosus. The sequence goes on along the minus strand of CAWVRF010000002.1, from coordinate 3,613,124 downwards.
ATTTGAAGTAGGTTTAACTGATCAAGCTAAGAAACTATACCTGTAAGTCGAGATTTTAGATGTTTCAAGACAAAAATTGTATTCTTCTCATTTATGTGCGTTGGTTTGTCGGTTACTTAAGATAAGTCAACAGTACCTATTTTAACTACTACTACACTTTGAGAATTACTTTAATGTATACGATTTTATCGATTTTGCATGCGAGAGTAGGTTCATTTTACCAAACCCTGGTACAAACCTTGGGGCAAACCGTGCCCCAACATTTACTAATATATTTTTGAATACTATCTTTTCTAAATACTTTTATTTTTTTAATTTTCGGTTATGTCTTTTCGAAAAGGGAGTATGTAGGGGGGCTAAATTTTTAGGGGTTCAAAAGTCACTTTTTTTAATAACTGATATGCTATCCAATGCCCAGACTGCGTCTCTAACGTTTACTTGCATGCTTTTAAACATTATCTTTCGCAAACATTTGATAAGTAATCAGCCTTTTCAACAAAAACTAACTATTATGTAAATAATGATACTCATTGATTTTAAGGGAGATTATTTCACAAGTACACAAATTTTAAGAAAGGAGATTTTTTAACATTCCAATTAAATTAATTATGTACATTACTTTTTAACACACTACTGTAATTTAAATATATTATTTAGTCACTAACCCTGATATTTTTTCAAAGTAAAAGTTTTATAAGCATCGAAGAAATATCTCTTATTTTAAATAACTTAATTTTTGATTGCAAACCATTTTGCATGTTTTTGTAAATAAGTTCTTTATGAAGTATACAACAGTTTATTTTAAAGATCATTAAACCCAAAGCCTTGCAATTTATTCTTGATTTAATTAAATTTATATCACAAATGTGTTAACATATGCAATTGATATTATTGAAAAGTCTTTACCAAGGTCTAATACTAATGACTTTTATAAATTAACGATTAAAACATACTTTATTCATACAGAAATAATTTTATTTTAGAACTGTTATTCAAAACATGCATTATAGAGTCATGATTTCCTTGTATATCAATAACAAATGCTGTATACATTGAATTATATACTATCAATTCAAGTGAAAATTCTTAAAAATTGCATACATACAAGTATGCTAAATAAAAAAAAATCTGAAAATACAACTGACTAATAATATAAAGTAGAACAAACAAATCATTTAAATTTAAAAAAATAATATATATATATATATATATATATATATAACTATTAATTTATCAATAAACAATAATTTTAAATGAAATAGATGAACTAGTAAGACATGAAAATTAACTAAGAGGAATGACCTGATTAAGATAATTTGAATCTTAATGTAATTTTATAACAACATAAAAATATTAAAGAAACTTTCTAAAAATCTTATGCATACAGAAAAAATATATTAAATAACATAAAATTCAACTAACACATCTACATTTTTAAAGTACATATAATAATTTTAATATATCAATAAATTCTGAATGCTATATTACTATCCTGTATCAAATTTAACGATAAATGGTAATTTTAAATTAAATATTTGAACTACTAAACCAGGAAAATTAATTTAAATGAACTAATAGATCATCTGCATTTTAAAAATGCAGATAATATATCAATAAATTTTGAGTGCTATATTACTATACTGTATTAAATTTGTCTATAAATTTGGCGATAAATAGTAATTTTAAATTAAATACTTGAACTACTAAACCATGAAAATTAATTAAAACGAACTAACAGATCAACTACATAGCAGAAGTTTAAAATATTAAAACTAATAATCTTAATACTTTTAAAAATAAGAAACTTAAAAAAGTTTTTCAAAATTAAAAAAATTAAAAAGTTTACAAAATTTAAAAAATAAAAACTTTAAAAAAATAAAATCTTTAAAAATAAAAAGTTTTAAAAAAGTTTTAAAAAATTAAGTTGCCAAGCTGAAAAAAAATATTTAAAAAAACTTCATAAATTAAGTTTGCAAAAGCAAGTTTACCTGGCTGTACATATATAAGACTTTCATTATGTTATAGTTTAATAATATGTATCCTCTTTATATTATATAAAAGCATAAGATTAATATATATATTTATATATATTTAATAAAAATATTTATAAGTAAAAAGAAAAAAATAACTTTATAAAATTTAAAAATTAAAAATTAAAACATTGAAAAAAAATAAAAAATAGAAAAAAAATAACTCAATATAAAAAATTTTAACTAAAAAAAATAAAAAAAAAACATAAATAAAAATAAAAAGTTTACAAAATTAAAAAAATTAAAACTTTGAAAAAATTAAAAAAAAATAAGTTATCAAAATTTAAAAAAAATATTTAAGAAAACTTCATAAATTAAGTTTATAAAAGTGAGTTTACCTGCCTATACATGTAGATGACTTTCACTCGACTTTGAGTTTATACATCATCTTATCAAAATGCATAAATGAAAACTTTGTGATGAGAAATGAAAAATTGATTTGAATATCTATACATTTTTAAAATTATTTGTCTTTCTATAACTATTGAAAATGATTAATAAATATTATGTAAGTGAAACATCTTTTGTCTTCTTTATTTTTGGTCTAACAACACTTCAAATTTTATCTAAGAAATTGTATTCAATTAAGTAAATAGTTACTAATTCAGCTAATATTATACTAAAAAGAAAAATTAAATATAATATTTCAAATTTTGTCTAAGAATTTGTATTCAATTAAGTAAATATTTACTAAGTATTCATATAATATTATACTAAAAAGAAAAATATATATAATCTTTCAAATTTTATCTAAGTAATTGTGTTCAGTTAAATAATATTTTCATATTTCAAATTTTGTTTAAGAAATTGTATTCAATTAGAAAATTAGTTACTATGTATTCATATAATATTTTACTAAAAAGAAAATACTCATTGGTTATTAAAAAACATTTTATATATATCCATACTATAAAGAGGGTGCGAGCAAAATTAGTCGTCGAAAGGGACGCCAACTGGGCGATATCACTAATATTCCGCCAAATTCCTCTAGACATTCATTGCAACCAATAGGGATTACTTGCTTATAGAAAATCAACAAATTGAGATATCTTAATGCAACAAAAACTAATATTTGCTTAAGAGATTATATTAATTATATTTAAGAGAGTCCAAACAGATTAAATTATGAATAAAAGTAACATGAAACAAAATGTTTTCCACAAACATAAATTTTAAGGGAGACCAAACTGGTCGCCAAAGATGGTTAGTATTTCAAATTTTGTCTAAGAAATTGTATTCAAATAAGTAAATATTTATTAAGTATTCATATAATATAATACTAAAAAGAAAAAAAAATGTATAATATTTCAAATTTTATTTAAGTAATTGTATCTAATTAAATCATATTTAGTAAGTATTCATATAACATTTTACTAAAAATTGTATTCAATTAAGTAAACATTTACTAAGTATTCATATAATACTATACTAAAAAAGAAAAATATATAATATTTCAAATTTTTTCTAAGTAATGGTGCACAATTAAATAATATTTACTGAGTATTCGCATAATATTATACTAAAAGAAAAAATATATGTAATATTTCAAATTTTGCCTATGTAATAGTGCCCAATTAAATAATATTTACTAAGTATTCATATAACATTTTACTAAAAATTGATTTCAATTAAGTAAACAATTACTAAGTATCCATATAATATTATACTAAAAAGAAAAAAAATATAACATATTTCAAACTTTGTTTAAGTAATTGTATCCAATTAAATAACATTTACTAAGTATTCATATAACATTCTACTAAAAATTGTACTCAATTAAGTAGACAATTACTAAGTATTCATATAATACTATACTGAAAAGAAAAATACATAATATTTCAAATTTTGTCTAATTAATGTTATTCAATTAAATAATATTTACTTATCATTCACCCTGTATATAAAAACTGTTACCATACAATTCTTCAAAAAGGATAAAACCACCACTCAAAATGAATTGTTTAAAACAAAATGTATTCCTATCCTCTTTAACCTGTATGTTTATTTTTCAAAGTGTTCGAGTATGGTACTCCTATTACAACTTTTAAAGGAATGTTATAATTTGTACATGTATAACTAAAGAAATTAAAAAATCCCATAACAATTAAAAATGTATAACATATCTATAAAATGCCCTACTAAAAACCTTAATGCTATGATTCATACCTTTCAAGAATTAAAAAAAGTTAATACTATTCTTCGAAAAAGAATAAAACCGTTAACATAATACATATCATATCAAACAATTAATCAATCAGTTACATCAATCAATCAATCGATCATATCATTACTAATATGTATGTTTATTTTGCTATACCTTTTAGAACTTTTAATAGAGTGTTAGAGTATAATTTTCATATGTATAACTTAAGAAAACAACAATTCTTAAACAAATAAAAAATATAACATAAGTTTAAAACATTAAACTAATAATCTTAATATTATAATTTATACTTTTTAAAATTAAAAAGTTTAAAAAAACTTTATAAATTAAAAATCAAAACTTTGAAAGAAAAAAACTTTTATAAAATTTAAAAATTAAAACTTTGAAGAAAAAAAACTATAAAATTTAAAAAAATAAAATTTTGAAAAAAAAACTTTATAAAATTTAAAATTAAAACTTTGAAAAAAAAAAACTTTATAAAATTTAAAATTAAAACTTTGAAAAAAAAACTTTTTAAAATTTAAAAAATTAAAACTTTGAAAAAAAAAACTTTATAAAATTTAAAATTAAAACTTTGAAAAAATTATAGAGTTATACAAAATTCAAAAAATTAAAACTTTTGAAAAAGTTTTAAATAATTAAGTTATCAAAATTAAAATAATATTTAAAAACTTCTTAAATTAAGTTTGCAAAAGCGAGTTTACCTGCCTGTACATGTACATGTACATTCAAAAAATTAAAACTTTTGAAAAAGTTTTAAATAATTAAGTTATCAAAATTAAAATAATATTTAAAAACTTCTTAAATTAAGTTTGCAAAAGCGAGTTTACCTGCCTGTACATGTACATAACTTTCAACATGTTATAGTTTAATATATATCTTCTTTTTTATCGTATGCAAGCAATAGATTTATATATATATACACACACACACATATATATACTTAATAAAAATATTTTTAAGTAAAAAGAAAAAAAGTTATAATAATTAAAATTAAAAAATAAATAAAGAAGTTTACCAAAATTTTAAAAATAAAAATCTAGTTTTAAAAAAATTTTAAAAAAATTTTCAAAAATATTTTAAAAAGTTCTATTAGATTTAAAATAAAAGTATTCAATCATATCAATCAATCAATCAACCAATCAAGATTTCAAACACAAAATATAAACTTCTAAATATATTATTATCCAGTTAAACAATGAATGATCATACTTTAGCAGTATAAAAATCAATCTTTGTAGTTAGATTACAAGACTGATAATACAACCTGATTGTAGATAGATCATTCAGAAGATATGAAGGGGGAGGCACGTAATGTCGATTACGTCACTATGCGCAATGCGACATGTTAAAGTTTCTTTTCTCAGTTCAGACATGGTAAATTTATTATTTTCTGGCATGCATATATCAAATTTTTACTATCTTATAGTATTTTTGAATACTTTATTAAGTTAACTTTTTAAAATATTTTTTAAACTGGGGAACTTATTAATATAACGCTTTTAACGTTTCGGAGTGTATAATTATGGGATATAATGAGGGTAGGATGATAACATAAAGATTTATAATTATTTAACTAAAGCATAGTGAAAGTTACAATACATATATACTAAACGAAAACATAGTGAAAGTTTTAAAGTCTTATATACAGATAGATACGCAAACTCACTTTTGATAAATTGTAATTTTTTCTGCTAACTTGTAATACTTGAATTGACTTGAATTTGAATTAATATGATTACTTGTATTTGAAATCTTGATTGGTTGATTGATTGATTGATATGATTGAATACTTTTATTTTAAATCTAATTGAAGATTTTAAAACATTTTTGAATTTTTTTTTTAATTTTTTTAAAACTAGATTTTTATTTTTAAAATTTTGGTAAACTTCTTTATTTATTTTTTAATTTTAATTATTATAACTTTTTTTTCTTTTTTTCTTTTTACTTAAAAATATTTTTATTAAGTATATATATGTGTGTGTGTGTGTATATATATAAATCTATTGCTTGCATACGATAAAAAGAAGATATATATTAAACTATAACATGTTGAAAGTCATGTACATGTACAGGCAGGTAAACTCACTTTTGCAAACTTAATTTTAAAAGTTTTTAAATATTATTTTGATTTTGATAACTTAATTATTTAAAACTTTTTCAAAAGTTTTAATTTTTTTAATTTTGCATAACTCTATAATTTTTTCAAACTTTTAATTTTTTTAATTTTATAAAGGTTTTTTTTCAAAGTTTTAATTTTAAATTTTATAAAGTTTTTTTTTCAAAGTTTTAATTTTAAATTTTATAAAGTTTTTCTTTTCAAAGTTTTAATTTTTTAAATTTTATAAAGTTTTTTTTTCTTCAAAGTTTTAATTTTTAAATTTTATAAGTTTTTTTAAACTTTTTAATTTTAAAAAGTATAAATTATAATATTAAGATTATTAGTTTAATGTTTTAAACTTATGTTATATTTTTTATTTGTTTAAGAATTGTTGTTTTCTTAAGTTATACATATGCAAATTATACTCTAACACTCTACTAAAAGTTCTAAAAGGTATAGCAAAATAAACATACATATTAGTAATGATATGATTGATTGATTGATTGATATGACTGATTGATTAATTGTTTGATATGATATGCACTATGTTAACGGTTTTATTCTTTTTCGAAGAATAGTATTAACTTTTTTAATTCTTGAAAGGTATAATTCTTGAAAGGTGAAATAATCTCCCTTAAAATCAATGAGTATCATTATTTACATAATAGTTAGTTTTTGTTGAAAAGGCTGATTACTTATCGAATGTTTGCGAAAAATAATGTTTAAAAGCATGCAATTAAACGTTAGAGACGCAGTCTGGGCATTGGATAGCATATCAGTTATTAAAAAAGTGACTTTTGAACCCCTAAAAATTTAGCCCCCCTACATACTTCTTTTTCGAAAAGACATAGCCGAAAATTAAAAAAATAAAAACTATCAGAATTTTAAATGTTGTGATGCAGTTATAACTCCCGTTAAGTTAAATTAATATTAAACGAAAGCATAATAAAATGATAAGTATTTAGAAAAGATAGTATTCAAAAATATATTAGTAAATGTTGGGGCACGGTTTGCCCAATGCGCAGCGTATCAGTCACAAAAAATGAAATTTGAATCATAGTTCGCAGGTTCGAAACCAGGGTTTGGTAAGATGACTCTCGTGCATAGAATAGATCGAATCAGTTAAACTAAAAATAAAAATCGTATACATTAGATCGAATCAGTTAAACTAAAAATAAAATTCGTATACATTAAAGTAATTCTCAAATAGTGTATAGCATATCAGTTACAAAAAATGAAATTTGTTACGAAGTTCGTACCAGGGTTTGGTAAAATGAACCTACTCTCGCATGCAAAATCGATAAAATCGTATACATTAAAGTATTTCTCAAAGTGTAGTAGTAGTTAAAATAGGTGCTGTTGACTTATCTTAAGTAACCGACAAACCAACGCACATAAATGAAAAGAACACAATTTTTGTCTTGAAACATCTAAAATCTCGACTTACAGGTATAGTTTCTTAGCTTGATCAGTTAAACCTACTTCAAATTATCAAGTCAAGAGACTATTTTGTTACAGGTTCGATTCCAAGTGAAACTTTTATGAAACTTTTATGAAAAAAAACTCTAGTTTCCAATTCCTGCCGGTAGAAGGCGCCACCTAACATTTTCAGTTCTGTTTCGCGTTGAAACTCTAAGTCGATTCCAAAAAATAAGCTCCCTCTCAAAAAGACCTAACCCCTTATGTTATAGTATAACATTACCTTAATATGGTTATTCATTCAATCCTTAAGATGCTACGAAAAATTATACCCCGTCTAAAAATTTAGCCCCTACCTACCCCATCATATTATAGTATGATCTAGATCGACTCCTTACGTTCGAAAACTATCTATAATTTTCTTCTAAACTAATACTCTCCTACTATAGCCTGATCTTTCCACACTTTACTCTTATCTCACTATCAGATTATCTTATCAGATTATCCTATCTTATCTCCTTTCCGGCTGATAAGAACCTAACACACATATCTCTCAAACCCTCTCGAACGATTCCGAATCCCTCCCCTCCTCCGTCCTCTCTCCGCCGGAATCGAACTGTCTTTTCCCTATTACTCAGTTTGGATAGCAGAGAAGAAAGAAGCGGGCTGCCAGAAGACACTTTCTATAATTTTCTTCTAAACTAATACCACCCTACTATAACATGATCCTTCCACGCTTTACTCTTATCTCGCTGTCAAATTATCTTATCTCACTATCAGATTATCTTATCATATTATCCTTTCTTATCTTCTCTCCGACTGATAAGAACTTAACACACATATCTCTCAAACCCTCTCGTACTATAGTACGATTTCCTCCTCCCTCCTCAATCCTGAATCCTCCGCCATAATCGAACTCTCTTTTATATACTACTGACGTGGCATTCAACGTGTTAAACATTTTTTTTTAAAAAATAACTTATACATTAGATTCGAACCGACAACATTATATTTCAATGGTTTAAGAACTTTTTTTTAACATCTCTCTTTTTAAGCTATATATACAACAAAAAAGAATAATTAGTGTTGTATTGTTTTAAACAAATTTTTACTTTGAAAAAAATATCCATTAAGTTTCAAAAATAACTTAATGACTTTTTTTTATTTAATATCTTTAACAAAAAAAGAATAATGAATGTAGTATTATTTTTAACCAATTTTTACTTAAAAAAAATTAGTTAATTTGAAAAAATACCTTTCTGACTTCTAATATATCTTTTTTAATAAATATCTTAAACAAAAAAAAGAATAACTAGTCTTGCATATTTTGAAATCAACTTACTCTTCAACAAGTGTGAAAAAATGTCTTTCTAACTTTTTCAAATATTTTTCTTAATACATATCTATAAGGAAAAAAAAAACTAGTCTTGTATATTTTAACCCCTTCGGCCCTGATTTAATTTGGAAACAGACAAAAAATAAATTGCAGGTTAAATAAGCTTGAATCATTTCGATAATTAGTAAACTAATTAAAAAGTGTTCCAATAATAGGATACCACAGGGCTTAAATGACGCAAAATGAGCAATTTTATTTTCTGTGCACATTTACAATTATGTGAGATATAAAGGACATGAGAATGAATAAAATGAGTTTATTTCATATGAAATCCTTTAAAACAATTTCTCTGTGCGTGAAAACATAAAAATACTTGATATTTTTCACGAAGACAGGTACTTTTATATCTACAGCCTTCCATTTGGAGACCGGCTAACTGCGCTTATGCCGACCCTTCTTTGCCTCCCCCTGTATGAACTGCGCTCGGCGTCACCGTGAACGGTTATCATTGTCACCCCCGTCTCTTATACTTATGGGCACGAAGTGAGAACTTTTTTTGTTAGAAAGACGCTTTTCTGTTGGCGTTCATTCGCTAAATTGGGCGCTTTATCGATAATTTAGGCTATCAATGATGTTTTTTCTTAAACTCACAAAAATTTTATACACATATATTTTATATATGTATATAATAAAATAATTTGTATATATAAATATAAAATTTTGTATAATTATATATGCATATAATATAAGCATGTATATCCGTTAATATAAAATGCACAAATTGGAAAAAAAAAAAAAGGAAATAAATAAAAGTATGATCATAAAAAAATCCATAAATAAATATATATTTACACAAAAAATTTAACCATTGGAGAATTTCTTTTTAAACTACTTTAGAAGAGAAAATTTTATGAAGAAATAACACTTGTTACCTAATAATGCTATCCCCCCCCCCCCCAAAAAAAAATAAAAAAAAAAATAAATAAATAAATAAAAAATAAAAAAACATTATTTTTTGTTTAGAAATATATTTTTTAAAATATTTGACATAGGATAATTATGTATGGAAACAAATATCGTCGTCAGGTTTAAACTAATTTCTCGTTTACTGCGCCTTTGGATGTTTCATTTCTAAGATTCTTCAAAAATCTCAAAGAAATGAAATATTAACATTTATATACAGATATTTCGTATTTCAATTAATATTCTAGAAATAATGTTCACCTTAAAATTATTCTCTGTATTAATTTGAAAGAAAGGTGTACGGGGGGAAAAAGAACAATATCCTAAATAGAAGGATATACTTGCTGCTGATATATTCCTATGAACGCTAATTAGTACTTCTTTTATTGCCCTTAGTATTATTGTTTTTACTATTATTATTATAAACTTGTTTGGAACTATGGTGCTTAAATATTGATCTACTACTTTCTTTTAAAACTTTTTTTTTTTTTTTCAAACTGTAAAGTAAATTTTAAAATTCCAAAGCGGTTGTACGATTTTTTATAACTGATATATATAATAAGTATTTCTTGATAAAATTTAATTTTTAGTGAATATATAATTCTTATAATCACGCACGATTCTCTTATGCACATGCTTATAAATTAATAATAATAAGAAGAAGAGCATTAAAATCTCATTAATTCAAAACTGAGAATTGAGTTATCATTTGAAAAACATGCATCCAAAAGTGGATAAACTTAATTTCTTACGTGTACCACAACACAAAATTTTATGACACATCGTTCGATTCATTTTTATACTTCAAGGAATAAAATTAACATTTTTAATTGAATAGCGTTTTCCATTTTCAGATAAGTAAATTACTTATAGAGTTATAAGCCATTCTTGTTACGTGACGACAAGTTTTTCTTCTTTCTCGCACTGCTGCGCCGTGAATTTGGTTCAAATCGCCAACTTTTACAGTATTTTCTGTAAAATCCTCTGTTTATATCATAAAATGGAAAAGTCATTCGATTACATAGTTTCTTAATAAGAACACCTTCTAATTTAAAGTGTTTTCGAGCAAAAACGAATTCAGAAATGTGTCAGAAAATAGCTTCTTTGAATTTAAGAGTCCAAACTCATTACTTTCCAGAATTTATATTTGTTTGTACTTGTATGAGAGTGACAGATGCTGATTTAAAAAACTATCAAATCGAACGGGTTTTCCAATTTTCATTACAGGCAATCTTTCTCAAAATGCTGTTAAAAGCATTTAGCATTAGAACTGAATTTCCACAATGCGTTGTTCTAAATTGAATTTCCAGATGTGACAGTCCGTTAAAATTTTCATCAAACAACAATCTCTTATAATTCAACATTTAATTCTGTTATCAAAAAATGAAAGATTATTAGATTATAAATCAATTCAATAGTCATGTCTGCAAGTGACATGCTTTTACGTTTAAAAATGAGTGTGTATGTTAGAAAATTTTGAGGGAAACTCTTACAACACCCTTAAATCTTTAAATTTATTTATTTATTTATTTACTTATCTATAAAGATAAAATATCCTTTTAAATAACAGATGACTTCTTATTTAAAAAAAAAAAAAAAAAAAAAAAAAAAAAAAAAAAAAAAAACATTTTAAATAATAGACTATCGTTGACTTTATGATTTTGATCCTCAAAATATTTTTAAATTAAATTTTTGCTGACTTTTAAAAGCCAGTTTTTTAAGTAGAACTGATGGATTAGTTATTTGATATCTGAAAGAGAATATAAATGCATGAATGGATTAAAATTATGTTGTGATAGAAAATTTTAACATATTAATGATTTTTAAAATAATCCTAAATTAGAAACTTCTCCATTCTGCTTCATTTAAAAAATAATAATACTACAACTTATAATAATAATCTTGTTAATTTAAACATACTACGGACAGATTTGGTATTATTTGAGGAAAAAAATTATGAAAAACAATGAACTTTTGAATATAAAATATTAGAAATCGTGACAAATAGTATATAAGAGTGTCAGCTCTATTTGTTGCCCAATGACTAATTTCCTAAACCATTAGCTCTAGAAGTATAGTTTCAATAGCAAACATGTTTTAAAGTTGTTCTTCATCCTATTAAACCCATTTATATAAAAAAAAGTGTTATTTTTAAAAGTTACAGAAATTTAATTTTTTTACGGGATTGAAGTATTATATTTAGTAAAACTTTCTTCGTGTACTATAATAAGTAAAACAATAAAAGTTTCATTTTTGTACAAATAAAACTTACCGACTTATGATAACTTGAATTTTATGAATTTTCAGCATTTTTTGTCCTTAAAAACGGAACTAGCTGGATGTGCCAATCCCAAAACTTTCTTCTACCTCATGTCAATATTTCATTTTAATTAGTTTTATTAGTATTTTTATTAGAATTATGCATAACTTCATACACTTTTCGATAGAACAATATTGAAATATGCACAAAAATCGCTATTACAGCACCCCATTCCGGCGGATTGTTTCCAAATTCAGGGAGGACCTTCTTGCCATGGCCAAAAAAATACACAACAAATTTGGTTCAATTCTATGCATAACTTCATACACTTTTCGATGATACAATATTCAAAATGCACAAAAATCGCTATTAGAACGCCCCCTACCGACGGATTTTTTCCAAATTCAGAGAGGACCTTTTTGCTATGGCTACAAACATACACACAAAATTTGGTTCAATTCTATGCATAACTGCATACACTTTTCGATGGTACAATATTCAAAATGCACAAAAATCGGTATTACGGCCTCCCCTACCAGCGGAATTTTTTCAAATTCAGGGAGGACCTGCTTGCCATAGCCAAAAACTTAAAAAAAAAAAATTGGTTCAATTCTATGCATAATTTCATACAATTTTTGATGGTGCAATGGCGACACATGGACATACGGACACACGGACAGACAGACATTTTGTATACACATGTTTTTTTGTGATCTCTGACCCCTAAAACGTGTAAATCCGCCGGAAGTCGAAAAAAAATTCGATTACAATACTTTCTTCTATTGAAGATAGAAGAAAGTAAAAACGCTTTTTATCCAGATGTTAAAAATCAAAATAAAAATTTTCTTAACAATGGTGTTTTTTTTTTTTTAGTTAACATATTTCTTGGAATACATTGAAAGAGCTAACAAAATTTGAGGCGGCAGTTTGCATCGGGCCCATTTAAATCGAAAGTCCCCTTTCTTTTGTAGTAAATATTAGTAAGTATCCTATACTTGAGGAATTATAGTTCCTTTTAATATTTTATTTGTATTTATTACGTTGAATATCTTATAAGATGCAATGCAATACTAGATGAATGCAGACCACGTGCTAGATATTGTGATTATTGTCGCCAAGATTTACCATGGCTGGATTTGCATCCAGAAGACTTTTTGGGAAAAAAAAAAAAATTAAGGAAACCCTCAATACAATGATTGATTGCTTATCTCACCCCCCTTCAAGCGCAGTTCATACAGAAGGGAAGGAAGCTGTAGGCGCAATTCATGATCTCCTCCTACCGTAGGCGCAATTGATGTACACCCTTCCATTTTGCATCTCTGTTGCTTTTCACTTTCAATCATATGGTTCATTCCATCAAATCCAATGTCTTATGAAGGCCTAACAGCAGTATTCATTTTGTTCTTTGGCAAAACAGAGCTTCTTGATGACTGCCTTCCATATTTGATACGGATTAGCGACTGGTTTTTGAGTGATAGAGCTTCTGCTATTTCAAATGTGAAATCCAATAAATCCATTTGATCGTGCAAAAGAACCTCCAAGCATTTTGCATTATTTTTATATAAAAAAAAAATTATAATGGCCATACTAAAATAATGAGATATTTCTCGAAGTGTCGATTTTTTACACTTTATAGGAGTTCGATACAATGACGGTAAGAAATCATGTTTATCGACTCCCCCGACGTTTTTATTGTAGAACTTCACAACTTCTGGCCTATATACATAAATATAAGTGGAATCTTTTTCGCTCCATCTTTTAACAATATCCTTCGCATTATCTGACAGAAATGTAGATGCTAGTGTCACAACTGTATTGTCATACCACTTTACAAAAACGCTTTTACCATATTTGCTGGCACAAGTGTCACAAGTACCGCGTCCATATATATATTTTTTTTTTTAATTCGGCATCACTGTTTAATGGACAGTTTGACAGCCTATTTCTGCGCACAAAGCTGGCAGTATTAAAATAAAGACGCTGGTGCTTGAAAAGCATCGTATGTGTCTTAAAGAGAGCTGGCTCAATATATCTCACATATATTTTAAGTCCGTTTATAAAGATATGACCAATATTTTGCATTTGAAACGCATCGCCACACGACTGATTTCGAAAGAGCTCAATTTTCTCTTATTGTTCTGCAAGAGTTTTTGGCCAAAAACGCAACTAATGTCATCAACCAAGGACCGAACACGCCTGGTATGGGCTCGAGTGACATTTTTCTGTTCACGAAGCTAAAATTATCACTTCCAGGAAAATGTTTTGAGTCAATTGAGGCCATAAGAGAAAATTTTCAGGAGGAACTAAAGGCCATACCCCAGTTTATGTATCTAAAAAGTATGGAAGATTGGGACCTGTGCTGGCATACTTGCACTGAACTCAGTAAGGTCTACTTTGAAGATGGCAAAATAAATTTTGAGGGAAAAAAATATTTTTTTGTGTTTTTTATATAGCAATTCTGGGTACTTTTTACACACACTTTGTTAGCACTAAGGCCTCATGCCCTAATACTAGAACAAATGTTTGATCCTTAGTTATAATGTGATTTATCATTATTTTCTAAGTTAGATGACTAATTTAGGTAGAAAATGCCTTAATTTATAAAATACAATTAACAAAACGTCACTAAATTATTATTAGTATTTTTATAAAAATGTGTATTTACGTTTTGCCCTTAAACTGGTAGAAGCCTCCATTTTACTGCTTACTGACGCATGTGCTGCCATGTGGGATCACAAATGAGATTAAATTGTTAATCTGCAATATATTGTTAGTAGGACAGTGGGTTTTCAACTTAAAATTCTTAAAAACGAATAATTTAGAGGAATGTAAGGATGTGTTCTAATAGTAGGACGCCAGGGCCGAAGGGGTTAAAAACAGTTTACACTTTGAAAAAAAATCAATAAGTTTGAAAAATATCTTTCTGACTTTTCATATCTCTCTTTGTTTAATTTATAACTTTAAAAAAGAATTATCAGTCTTGTATTATTTTAAACCAATTTGATACTTAAAAAGGGGAAAAAAAACATTCAGTAACTTTCATTTCCAAAGTTTTTTGAAGAGATTTATTCCTTTTCTCAAAACACTTCTTAAAATAATGATAAAACAATCTTCTCAAAACATTGAATGAACTTTTATTTTTTTTTTCTAAAAAAATCTCGTTTTAACTTTCAAGAAAACCTCTGTTCTTAGAAGAATTTAAAAAAAGAATGTATTGATTTAAAAAAAAAAAAATTAGACTTTAAGAAGAAAATTTATTAATAAACACAAAATAAACTTTTATTTTTTTTTTCTAAAATAACCTAGTTATTTTAACACTTCAAGAAAACCTCTGTTACCCCATTCTTAAAAAAGAACTGATTAAAAAAAAAAAAAAAAAAAAAAAAAAAAAAAAAAAAAAAACATAGACTTTAAGAAGAAAATTTATTAATAGACACAAAATAAACTTTTTCTTTTTAAATAACTTAGTTATTTTAACTTTTCAAGAAAACCTCTGTTCTTAGAAGAATTAAAAAAACAAAACAATGAACTGATTAAAAAAAAAACCTTTTTAGACTTTAAGAAGATAATCTATTAATAAACACAAAAATTTCTTCAAAACCATTTTTTGAAAGTTTTTCTTTTAAACCTTTTTTAAAAATAACTTATACATTAAATTCGAACTGACCACAATATATTTTAATGGTTTAAGAATTTCTTTTAACATCTCTCTTTTTAAACTATACATACAAGAAAAAAGAATAATTAGTGCTGTATTGTTTAAAAAAAAATTTACTTTGAAAAAAATATCCATTAAGTTTGAAAAATAACTTAATGACTTTTCTATTTAATATCTTTAATAAAAAAAAAAGAATAATTAGTTTAGTATTATTTTTAACCAATTTTTACTTTAAAAAATTAGTTAATTTGAAAAAAATATCTTTCTAACTTTTTCTCAATAAAATATCTTTAACTTAAAAAATACTAGTTTTGTATATTTTAAAAACAATTTACGCTTTGAAAAAAATTCAATAAGTTTAAAAAATATCTTTCTGACTTTTCATCTCTCTCTTTTTTTAATTTATAACTTAAAAAAAGGATAATAAGTCTGGTATTACTTTTAGGGTGTCAAAAAATCATGATTTTTTAAAAAATATAAAAAAATAGGATTTTTTTTTATTTAAATCGGATTTTTATGATTTTTTTCACAGTGTTCAAAATATTGAATAATTACCAAAGAGTTTTAGGTTTCCAAAACAATTAAACCACTAATTAGTAACATAATCTATGTTTTTACACTTTAATTAATAAAATTAAAATTAGTAATTACAGAAGTTATAAAAACTGTAAATTGGTAGTTTCATTAGTATCATACACTAATGTTGTAATTATTATGTAAAACTTTATTAAATACTTGTGATATTTAACATTAAAATTATTAATAACTGCATTTAACATTAAATAGTCAACAAGTTAACACTACTTCAAATTAATAATTATTAAACAATTAACTCTCTAATTGGGAACATGTTATACATTTTTAAGCTTTAATTATTAAAATTCATTTTAGAATGAAAAAGGGCAGGATGCTAGTTCCAAAAAAGGGCGCTATTTCATGAGGAAATATATTAGTAATGTGTTTATTAATGAAATAAGGAATAAAAAATGAATTTTTAGTATAATAAATAAAGTGTCTTTAATTTTTAATAATTTTATGAATCACAAATTGAAAAATACCATTAAATAGCATGTTTTAATAATATCCTGTTTTTTCTAAAGAAATAAAGATAGATTTAAAGAAAATAAGTTAAAACTGGTGTGAATGAATAAGAACAAAAAATCTTCTTAAAACACCATCAAAAAATTTTAAATGCGCTAGGCCTTTCGAAAGATCTGAGTCTTTCATCGTCAGGTGCAAAGAAGACGTCATTCTACTATGAAAGCAGCAGGAAGACTGACATGAGAGAAAGGAAACAAGCTGAAGAAACAGCCAATAGGAAATTAGAAATCAACAACCAATAGGAAAGTAGAAGACAACAGCCAATCACAGAAGAGTATAATCAAAACAAAAGAACACAGAGTAGGAGGGGGGAAATGGGGAGGGATAAAAAAATACATATAATTAAATATGGGAACACATGAAATTAAAAAGAATAAAATATAAAAAACAGACTAATATTAATAAATACAAAAATAAATTAAATGGTAATACTGAAAAGGTTTTTCCAAGCTGCAGAGAGCATTGTGGAATCAGATTTATCATTAACAATAACATCACGATTAAGATAAATAGCTAGATTTTCAAGAAAGTCCAATTCAGATATACTATTGGCATTAGAGATAATTTTAGCATTTTGAAAATTAAAATTATGCCGGAATCCCAAGAGTGCTTGGCAATAGAAGATTTAGAAAATTCTTGATTGGTTACATAACGAGAGTGTTCTTTTAAGCGGATTTCGAGATTTCTTTTAGTTTGACCAATATAAGATAAATCACAACCATTGCAAGGAACTTTATAAATTCCCCATTTACGAAGATCAGGAACAGGAGATTTAGTGGAGGGTAATTTGAATTTATTGACAGGTTTAAAGATAATGTTAAAATTGAAACGTCGTAAAACTTTAGCTAACTTGAAACATAAAGGAGGATAAAAGGGGAGGACAACCAAATTATCAGGTTTGCTTTTGACAGATTCGGAAAGAGTAGATTTATTAGATGGTCTATTGAATTTCTTCACAGCATTATTGATAACAGAAGGATTAAAACCTCTTTTGACAGCAACGGTTTTTAAGTAATTAAGTTCTTCCTTAAGGGATGCAGATTAGGAACAAATTTTGAGAGCACGATTAACATACGTGTAAAAAACATCGATTATTTGGTTGACAAGATGATTTGAGAGAGCATGAGGTGGGTTAGAAACAGAAAAAGGTTTTCTATAAACTCAAGTTTTGAAAGAAGAATCACATTTGGTGACTAAAACATCAAGGAAAGGAAGTTTATTACAATTTTCTAATTCAAAAGTAAATTGAATATGTGGGTCGATAGAATTGACAGTATGAAGAATGGTAGAAATATCAAAAGGATTATCAACTAAAACAAAGTATCGTCGACATAACGCATCCAACATTTAAAATTAAATAGATTTAATAATTTTTCCTCAAAATAATGCATATGAATATCACAAAGAATTGGAGATAAAGGATTACCCATACTTAAGCCGTCTGTATTGTTTGAAAAATTTATTATCAAATTCAAAAGTAGTTTGAGTGATGCAAATTTTAGTTAAATTAACAAAATCTTGGGCTTCAATATCAGAAAAATGAAATTCACGTAATCTTTTTTGCAAAGCAAGAAAGAGCACCTTCAATCGGAAAGTTCGTAAATAAAGATTTGACATCAAGAGAAAACATAGAACAATTAGATGGGTTAATATTTTTTAATTTACTAACAAAATCATAAGAATTTTTTTATCGTATGAGAAATCGATCCGATAAAGAATAATGTATAAGAATATTTTATAAGAATATTTTATAAAAATTTATTCTCATACGATAAAAAATTCTTATGATTTTGTTAGAGAAGAGATGAAAAAAGAGTTGAAAGATATTTTTTCAAAATTTTTAAGTGTAAATTGGTTTTAAAATATACAAGACTAGTTAGTGTTTTTTTTGTTTAAGATATTTATTAAGAAAAAGAGATGAAAAAAGTTAGAAAGATATTTTTTCAAACTTATTGAATTCTTTTCAAAACGTAAATTAGTTTTCAAATATACAAGACTAGTTAGTTTTTTTTTTAAAGATATTTATTAAAAAAGATATAAGTCAAAAAGATATTTTTTCAAATTAACAAATCTTTTTAAAGTACAAATTGGTTAAAAATAATACTACACTAATTATTCTTTTCTTGTTAAAGATATTAAATAAAAAAGTCATTAAGTTATTTTTCAAACTTAATGGATATATTTTTTTCAAAGTAAATATTTGTTTAAAACAATACAGCACTAATTATTATTTTTTGTCATATATATAGCTTAAAAAGAGAGATCTGAAAAAAAATTCTTAAATCATTAAAATATATATACATTATATTTAGAAGTAACGTTTAAATAACTTTCTAAATAACGTTTAAAAAACGTTTCTAAATAACGTTTAAAAACGTTTCTAAAAACCGTCTAAATAACGCTTCTAAAAAACGTGTCAATAATTCAATTTCTAAATGACGTTTAAAAAACGTTTCTAAATAACGTTTAAATTTTTTTTTCTAAATAACGTTTAAATAGCTTTTCTAAATAACGTTTAAAAAACGTTTCGAAAAAACGTTTCTATATAACGTCTAAAAATTGCCTAAATAACGTTTGAAAAAGTAACGTTTAATAATAATAACGTTTAATAATAATAATAACGTTTAGAAAACGTTTTAAATAAGGTTTAAAAACGCTTCTAAATAACTTTTAAAAACGTTTCTAAATAACGTTTAAAAACGTTTAAATAGCGTTTCTAAATAAGAATAACGTTTAAAAACGTTTCTAAATAATGTTTTTGAATAACGTTTCTAAGTAACGTTTAAATAACTATATAATATATATATTATAACGTTTAAAAAACGTTTCTAAATAACTTTTTAAAAACGTTTCTAAATAACGTTTAAAAAACATTTCTAAGCAACATTTAAAAGACGTTTCTAAGTAACATTTAAAAAACGTTTCTAAATAACTTCTAAACAACATTTCTAAATAACGTCTAGAATAATGTTTAAACGTCTCTATTGAGACGTTTTCAATTTTTTTTTTCAATTTTTTTTTCAATTTCTAAATAACGTTTCTAATGATTCTAAATAACGCTTAAGTAACGTTTCTAAATAACGTCTAAATAGCGTTTCTAAATAATGCTTAAATAACGTTTGAAAAGGTTTCTAAATAACGTCTAAATAACATTTCATAGGATTTTAAATAACGTTTCTAAATAACGCTTAAAACAAAAAGTTTCTAAACAACGTTTCAAACGATTCTAAATAACGCTTACCGTATTTTATGGAAGAAACGCCGCGGCGTTTACGAGTTTAAAAGTTAATTTTTTTCAAGTGCGGCGTTTACACCATGTGTGGCATTTACGATTTTTTTTAAATACCAACTGAGTTTCCTTAATTTAAAAATTCATAAAAATATTTAAATCGGATTTAAATATTTTAAATAAAACTTCAGACATCTTAAGATATTAAATACGAGGCATCCCACACCGCTCAAAAACTTTGATTAAAGTTAGGTCAATGTGACGCTGTCGACAAATGTAGCGTTTTGTCGGATGCGGCATTTACAACGGGTGCGGCGATTACGATATTTTTAAGTTTATTCATGGCAATTTGCGGAGTGTGGCGTTTCTTCCATAAAATAAGGTAAATAGCGTTTAAAACAGTTTCTAAATAACGTTTAAAACATGTTTCTAAATAACGTTTAAAAGACGTTTTGAAATAAAGTTTAAATAACTTTTCTCAATAATGTTTAAAACGTTTCTATATAACGTTCAAAACGTTTCAAAATAACGTTTCTAAATAACGGCTGAAACACATTTCTAAATAATGTCTAAACGTCTCAATAATTCCTTTCCTAAATAACGTCTAAATAACATTTCTAAATAATGTCTAGAATAATGTCTAAATACTAAATAACGTCAAATTAACGTTTCTAAATAACGTTTAAATAACGATTCTAAATAACGTTTAAATAGTGTTTCTAAATAATGTTTAAATAACGTTTGAAAAAGTTTCTAAATAACATCTAAATAACGTTTCATAGGATTTTAAATAACGCTTAAATAACGTTTCTAAATAACGTTTAAAACAAAAAGTTTCTAAATAACGTTTCAAACGATTCTAAATAACGCTTAAATAACGTTTAAAAACGTTTCTAAATAACTTTTAAAACATGTTTCTAAATAACTTTTAAAACATGTTTCTAAATAACGTTTAAAAGACGTTTTGAAATAAAGTTTAAATAACGTTTCTCAATAACGTTTAAAACGCTTCTAAATAACGTCTGAATAACATTTCTAAATAACGTCTACGATAATGTCTAAACGTCTCAATAATTCGGTTTTTAAATAACGTCTAAATAACATTTCTAAATAACGTCTAGAATAATGACTAAACGTCTCAATAATTCAATTTCTAAATAACGTCTAAATAACGTTTCTAAATAACGTCAAAATAACGTTTCTAAATAACGTCTAAATAACGATTCTAAATAACGTTTAAATAGCGATTCTAAATAACGTTTAAATAGCGTTTCTAAATAATGCTTAAATAACGTTTGAAAAAGTTTCTAAATAACGTCTCATAGGATTCTAAATAACACTTAAATAATATTTAAAACAAAAAGTTTCTAAATAACATTTCAAACAATTATAAATAATGCTTAAATAACGTTTATAAAACGTTTCTAAATGACGTTTAAAAGACGTTTCTAAATAAAGTTTAAATAACATTTCTAAATAAAGTTTAAAAATTGTTGTTTAAAAATCGTTTCGTTATAATGATGTCTAAGTAACGTCTGAATAACGTTTCTAAATAACATCTAAATAACGTCTAGAATAATGTTCGGGGTCATTGAAGTATTACGTAAGCAGTAAGTGGGGGAGGGGGGGTCCAGTATCTGCTTTTTTGGTGACAAGGGGGAGAGGGGGGTCACGAAAATTCTTACATAAGCATTAGACAACGAAGCAAGCAACTATAGTTTAACAACAAAAAGCAAAAGAGCATGATTTAGATGAGCGTTCAGCGGATGTTGAAAGACTTGGGAAAAAAGATATGGAGTAAACAAGGACTGGAAACGAGGATCATTCCAGCCCCCCACTTCATTGAAAACTTAAAAACCTAGACAATGCAGAAACATGGATTCAAAGATCTTGGACACCAGACTAGAAATGTGAACGCCAAACACATAATATTCCTATGATTCTTGTTAAAATTTTTAATTATGTGCCTAAATAAGTTAGGGCCGGTTGTATTTCTTAAAGTTTTTGTTCTTCAATGCGATAAATAATAATATATAAAAATTATTTTGTATTCCATGAATTGTTTAATGCCATAAGTAACAATGTATTAAACTGTTTTTATTTCCTTCAATACCACAACCCCTATGTGTCTGTTTATGTAAATTTGCTGGATTAATAATGCAATTTATCGCTAACTGTAATTTTTTATGGCAAATAGTGTTGATGTTAGAAGCAGCAGGGGCAGCAAGGGGGGGTGTCTAGTATTTGCTTATTTTTCCTTACAAGGGGGAGGAGGGGTACAAAATGACTAAAATTATGCTTACGTAATACTTGAACGGCCCCTCTAAACGTTTCAATAAAATTTCTAAATAACGCCTAAATAACGTTTCTAAATAATGTTTAAATAACGTGTTTGAAAGTTTCAAAATAACGTTTAAAAAAGTTTCTAAATAACGTTTAAAACACGTTTCTGAATAACGTTTATAAAACGTTTCCAAATAGAGATTAAAACATGTTTCTAAATAACGTTTCTAATAACGTTTAAAAAACGTTTAAACGTATAATATTATGTAATACATATATGATATTAATATTTGGAAATTTTTCCAGAGAGTAACATACAATATTAGTAGTGTGTATTTGCGGGTTTGGCGAAACCTGCGTTCATGCGTTGTGGTGGTGTGGATGGTGTGGTGGTGTGCTGGCTCGTGGTGGCGCACCGCGTCGGTGGTGGAGGAAACGCATGTCGGTGGTGGAGATAAGAGGGAGAGGCTCTGTCGGGAAACTGATAAGAACTTGTATTATAGTACGAGGGTATTTATTTTATTTTGAGGAGTTAGAAATTTTTCGAATTTTATTTTGAGGAGATAGAAATATTTAGCGAAAAAAAATTTTTTTTTCTCGAATTTTATTTTGATGAGATACTCTCTTATAGTACGAAGGTATTTTATTTATTTTCGAATTTTATTTTGAGGAGATAGAAATATTTCGAGGAAGTATTTTTATTTTGCAAAGTTTATTTAGCAGAGTTAGAAAATATTAGAGAATAATTTTATTTTAACGGAACTTAAATTTTATTTTAACGAAACTTTATTTTTATTTTGCGAATTAAATTTTAGAGATGTTGGAATTATTTTAGGAATTTTTATTTTTAGGTGTTAGAATTATTTTAGGAATTTTTATTTTCAAGTCATAGAAAATTTATTTTTCTTTTTCGAACTTAATTTTATTTTCAGGTGTTAGAATTATTTTTCGAATTTTATTTTGAGGAGATAGAAATATTTCGAGGAAATATTTTTATTTTGCAAAGATTATTTAGCAGAGTTAGAAAATATTTTCGAATTTTATTTTCAAGTCTTAGAAAATTTTATGAATTTTATTTTAGAGGTGTTAGAATTATTTTTCGAACTTAATTTTCAAGTCTTAGAAAATTTTATGAATTTTATTTTAGAGGTGTTAGAATTATTTTTCGAACTTAATTTTATTTTAGAGGTGTTTTATTTTATTTTATGAATTTTATTTTCAGATGTTAGAAATTATTTGAGCGAACTTAAATCATTTTTCGAATTTTATTTATTTTGCGAAATTTATTTTTGTGGAGATAGAAAATTTTAACGAAGTTTTATTTTCGAATTTTATTTTGAGGAGTTAGAAAATTTATTTTTCGAATTTTATTTTTAGAAATTATTTGAGCGAACTTAAATTATTTTACAAATTTTATTTTCAGATGTTAGAAAATTTTAACGGAACTTTATTTTTTATTTTTCGAATTTTATTTCCGAACTTTATTTTAGGGAGATAGAAAATTTATTTTGAGAATTAAATTTTTGAGGAGATAGAAAATATTTGAGCGAAATATTTTTTAATTTAGGAACTTAATTTTTTTCTTTTTATTTTGCGAGTTGAATTTATTTTCGAACTCAATTTATTTTTAAGGAAAATGTTTTATATTTTGAGAACTTTTATTTATTATTTTTTTCGTATAAAATGTATGAGTGTTATAAAATTGGGAGAATTAGTCTTAGAATATACGAATATTTTATTTTGAAAATGTACTTAGTGGGTGATAGGTGCTGCCATCTTTCGTTTGAAAAGTAATTTAGTGGATAATGGGAGAGTTTTAAGTGGGAATTTGCGAGAAAGAATTTGATTATTATGTTGGAAATGCATTTAGCGGAGATACTCAATTTTCGATGGAAGACTTTCTGATGTGTGTTATTCGAGAAGAGGTATTTTTACATGATGTATTATCATATTCGTGATAATTTTTGGAGGATGAGAGCACCTCCTCCAAAAGAATACCCCCTTTAACAAGGGGGTAGCTTGATTGAAATTTATTTTGTCTGCATATACAAAGAAAATATTTTAGTTGATTTTGGTAATTCTCATGGTAAAGATTTTTTCAATTATTTCAACAGTAAATAGAAAACTGGCGGGAAGTGTTTTAAATTTTGATCTATATATTTCCTTTTAAAACAAGTGGGAGATGGAAAATTTAGCGGAAGCGTTTTATAACATGAGGATATTTTAGTTGCACGATTGAGTTTTACTTTGTTTACTTGGAAAAATATTTTTTCTCTTTTAAAATTTTCTATTATGTTACTCGAGAAATTTTATTAGTGAATGAGAGGCATTATAATAATTTTAGACCACTTGGAATTGAATGTGTGTTAGACAATTTTCAATCGAATGTGGTAAAATGGAATCATGATTTCATAATTTTTCGGATGTTAACTATGCCTTTGCAATATTCGAACAACTCTCAGCAACCCTTTCTTATTCTTTTTGTGGAAACCGCCGCCATTATCCCCAAAGAGACTGATAGTCTAGCAAGCATAATACAGTGCAAATTTAGATTTTATCTAAGTTCACCCCTTTTTCGCAGATAGAAATACTGCACACTAATAATAACATATGTTTTTGATATCAGTCAATGAAATTTAGCGGCGTGTGTTATCAATTTCGCTGACGACAGCTAGTCTAAACTTCTTGTTTGTGGTGGACTGCAATAATGCATTACGCATTTCGAGTAAATTTATTAAAACTGGAATATTGAAAGTAAATACAGAGGTTTTAAAACTTGCAAGACTATAATTTATTTAAAAGATTCTTTCTTTTAAATGAATGGACATTTGAAAAATTTTGCGGAAAGATTTTAATTTTGTGAACTTAATTATATTTTTTTTCGATTTAAATTTTCATATATACATTCTTCGAGAAAGAATGTATATTTTTAGATGCGTTAGTTTTAGATAAGTTATATATGACATGCGTTAAAATTAAATTTGTAACATGAAATAATAATAATAACAATGAAATAATAATAATAATAATAATGACAACATTGAAATAATAATAATAATAATAATGACAACCTTAAAAGTATAATAATAATAGCAAAAGAAATATTTCGTTAGTTGAAAAATAAATAAAGTTTTTTCTTTAGAGTTGATATATATTTTGCAGTATTCACTATCTATTCACATATTTATCGATGTGTTAGATCTTTTCAGAAAATTAACTTGATTTTTGCGTAATGTTTGTGGGAAAGAATTTCTCTTCTAAAGGAATCATTTGAAGTTTCTTTTATAAAATGGCATGGTTCGACTTAGGAAATAATTTTACTTTTTACCTAAAATGAATTTTTCGCACTTCTGCTTGAGGATTCGACTATGTTAGACTTGAAACAAATGTAAGTTAAAGATTAAATAATTCACTTTTAGATATTCTACACAGTTTCAGTAAGCATTAAATAAATTTTCAGGAATAAAGGTCATGAAATTTCTAAAAATTTCTGTTAAGTTATCGCGCCAATCATCTTACGTGATTTAGGTCACGTGACTAGCAAAATATTTTAAACCAATCATGATTGAGTATTTATAATTTTCTGCACACGCGCGCCCTCTATAATTGTATAAATTTGCGTGGAATGAGATAATTTCACCATTCTGTGTATTGTCATTGAAATGTTAGAACCTGCCCAAGTGATTCAGTTGTTTTAATTTTTGTCGTAATGGAACGAAGCATGCAATCATCTTTGTTAAGTGTTGTTGATGAATCCAACTCGAAAAGCCAACCCTTATCATCAGGATTTAAGGATCAAGACATGGAATTTTTATCGTCACCTGTTTCGAATGATGTGAAACCTTCTTCATCAGAATTGAAGAAACAGAAGTTACCCTTCGTGTGTACTACTTGCAACCAAGGCTTTTCCAGAAAGTTTGTGTTGATTAGACATATGAAATCTCACCTCAAGAAAAAACCATTTGCTTGTGATTTGTGCGAAAAATCTTCCGTTCAAAATAGTCATTTACAACGACATAAGTGGATTCATTCGAAGACTCCTGTAATATATGTGTGATTTGTGCAACGATGTATTTTCAAGAAAATATGACTTATTAAAACACAAAAAGAGTCACAAGACCCCCGAACAACATAGTTGTGACGTCTGCAGTGCCATGTTTTCGAGAAAGCCTGACTTATTTAGACACAAGAAGAGCCATAAGATTCCTATACATCATAGTTGCGATCTCTGCAATGATGTATTTTCGAGAAAATATGATTTATTAAAACATAAGAAGATTCATATGAAGTCTACCCCAAAATATCTATGGGATGAATGTGATGAAAGTTTTCCTAACAAAAGTGTTTTACTCAGACATAAACGCACTTCACACAAGGTTTTACCCAAACAAACTGATTCTTCTTTAAAAGATGCCTTGTTTGAAAAAGTGAAGCATTTTCAAAGACAAAATGCTCTTAATTCGCTTTCTGTAATTAATCTCACACCTGACGAAGGGAATGATAAAGACTTACACATATTTTTTAATAGTATAAGATCAGACCTTTTGAATGAATTGCATTACCAAATGGGAGAAAAAAACTCATTGAAATGGTATGCAACAGTTCATGTGGTTGTTAGCCGTTTAGCACATGATGGTGAAATGGACTATGCTACTCCCTTTTTCCGTTCAAGAGCAACTCTGGAGATGACGAATGATAATATACCTCTACATATTGAGGAAGCATTTGCCAAAATGAATAAATAACTCCTTTGAAAAGTTCACGCAGCAAGGTACAGGATGGATGTTAGATAGAATTTTGAATTTAGAATTGTATTCAGCTAAACTTGGCATGTATTAAAACTTGTATACCTTGTTTAAACTCTGTTTACTTATGTTCTTGTTATTGTAGCTTTGAAAATAAATATTTTGTGAGGGACTATGCTTCGTGTTTTGTATGTTTTTTTCACATATTAACATACTTTACTATTATCATATATTATGTAAATTACTTTTAACATCTGAATTGGTTACAAACACTATAATCTGAGTTCAAAAACATTTATTATATCACACATAAATCTCTTATACTGCAAAAATAAAATTCATTTGAAAAATGAATGCTAAAGATTAGAATTCTATAGAGATTAATTAGACATATCAAAAATCCACTTACTTGAAATTCATCTTCTTCGAACAGCGACTCATCGTGTAATAAGAAAAATAAAAGATGGCGTATTCTTTATTAGTTAGAAAACCACGGCATATCACATGACTTCCATCTTCCAGGTGAGTGGCTGATAATGCATTTGTCTTTCATAGGGCAAACACGTTATTCGTTATCAACGATGTCAGTAAGCGATAAGAATAGCAAGGCTTTGTGGTGTATAGCATTGCTATCCGAAGCTTTAAGTTTATTTTTAATTACTTAGATATTTAAAATCACCAATTGCTAATTGTAATTAGATCATTAATTGATTTTTATAATAATAAGTGATTTATTTTTATATTGTTTAAATTTCATTAAGTGCTGATCTTAGAAATAACTTAATTTTCTTTAGATTTCATTCACTTAGTCTTTAAAATTTTGTTTTGCGTGTTGGAAATTATTTCAAAGTATTGAATGATGTATTTGTTAAACGGACCATTCCTAAAAAATGAGTCTTGAAAAATAGTCACGAAAATATTTGTCTTGAAAATTTTTGAAAGACATGAAAATATCTCGAAGAAATTATTATACTTGTAAAATATTTGAAGACCTGAAAATGATTTCATTGATCGAAGTTGAGTTGAAAAATATTCACAAAAATTATTTGAGTTGTAAAATATTTGAAAGTGTTGCCATTGAAAATAACTTGGTTTCTTGAAAATATATACTTAATTTCTAAAAATTTCATGAAATTGCATGCTTGGTAGAATGAACGAGGAGAACCAACCCTTGGTTTCTTTAAAGTTTTTGATCACTTTCATAGTTCAAAGAACAATAAGAGTCATTGTTTCATGAGAACATATGCATGTTTCCTAAAAATTTTAGGAATTGAGCACTTGCTTGGAAGAATAAATGACGAGAGTTCATGGTTACCTTTTGTGAACTCATTCGTGAAAAACCTTTCTTGATACACCATGGCAACTGAGTCGTGCTAGTTTGTTTTGAAAATCTATTTAATGGCATGATTTTGCAGGGAAAATGAATGAGAGTCCTTGTTTTCTAAGAAGGTTTATTTGATTAATGCTCATAAATATCGCATGGGTTGAACTCATATTTGGAAGAAAGAATGATGAAAGTCCTTTGGTTTTTTGAAAAATATATTAATTGAACACTTGTTTGGAAGAAAGAATGATAAGAATCATGGAAGGTTAGAAGGTTTGCTTGATTTCTTAAAGTTTTTGGTAAATGCGTGGGTTAAACACATGCATGAAAGAAATAACGATGAGAGTCCTTGGAAAATTCATGAGAACTAATTTCAAAAATATTTGTTAGTTAACAAAGCAAAGTTTTTGCATAAATAAGTTAAACAAATTTAGTTAAGAAAAAATTAAGTTAAAAAATTTTAAAGGTTTGAAAAAAAAATTAAATTAAGAAAAAAATTTAAATTAAGAAAAAAAATTTTTAATTAAGGGAAAAAAATTTAGTTTAGAAAATAAATTACGTTAAGAAAAGAAAAAAAAATAGTTTAGAAAATAAATTACGTTAAGAAAAAATATTACAAAGTTGAAATGTTTGTAAAATTGGATTGTTTTATGATTTAACTCGTAAATGAATTCATCCTACCATTCAATTGTTTACCCTGGCAACCATATGTTTATTCAACACCTAACCAACCAAGCATCTTCTTACCACACCAATCGATTATTTATAGTATTAACCCTTTATTTCTGCACAAGTGCAGAAAGTAAACCGATGATAAGCGCGTTTTGGAGCGGAAGTAGCAAATAGACTTGTAAGTTGATGATAACCAATATTTTTGAAAAGATAAACTTAGACTTAGAAACTCATTTAACATCAATTTGGAATGAAAATTTGCAAAGTTTTTGCAATTGCCATGAAAACTCACTTAAACATTTTTGGAGATATGTAAAAATCACAACAATATTATATTTAAATTAATTAAATTCTCACTGTTTCATATTTCTTTGCAAGTAATTAGAAATATTTCTAGGTTAACTAGGTTTGATAGTATTCCAACTTAATCATTTCTTTGACAGATTTTCTATGATAAACCTTGTGTAACTAACCTTTTTAATTCAACTTAGTTTCATGAGATTTACCAGCAAAACTTTAAATTCTTCTATTCAGTTTAGTTATCAATTTCAAATTATTTTTAAAAGTTTTATTATTGTTTGAAAAATAATTATGTACTCTAATACCTGTATTTTAAAACATTTAAACTCTAACATTTAACAAATCTAAAATTATAATATATTCAACACTTACCTAATACACCAGCTCGGTCATGACAAGTGTGTTTAACAGGACAACTTTAAGTGAAATGGCAAATCCTTATCGTGAAACATGTTATCACTTGACAGCTTCCTCTCGTTTCATTGGATGATAACGCAATCACGTGATTCCTTATCTGCAATGTCACTCAACGATAAGAACAACTCTGAGAAGCCACATTCACGCCATTTTATCACTCTTTTCAGGTGAGTACCCGTGCAGGTTTGTCTTTGATATCCGTCCCTTGTATAATCATGTCAAATCATGTTTTAACATGTCTGAAGTTGTCTAAACATGTTATTGCTTCTTACTTAACCTAAAATGCAAGTTTAATCACGAAAGAAATGTATATATTTATATTTTTGTTAGATTAGATAATTGAAATAAACAATTTCTAAGTATAATTAAATCACTTCCGTTAATTAATAATTATATTAATTAAAATAATAATGATTTATATATGAACTAATTTATAATATATATATATAACATCGATTTCAGAAATAACTTAAGTTTCGTTTCCAAGCAAAAAAGAATAATTCAAATATATATGAGAGTTAGAAAATTCTTATGTGAGAAAACTAGAAAGAAAAAATGATGAGAGACCTTGGATATTTCAAGCAAACACTAATCATGCATTTTTCAAGAGTTAAAAGAAATCATATTTTTCATGACTGAGTTTTCAAGATGTATCCAAAGGGTGTCATCGTTCTTCCTTTCCAATTTTCTCACATAAGAATTTTCTAACTCTCATATATATTTGAATTATTCTTTTTCGCTTGGAAACGAAACTTAAGTTATTTCTGAAATCGATATTATATATATATTATAAATTAGTTCATATATAAATCATTATTATTTTAATTAATATAATTATTAATTAACGGAAGTGATTTAATTATACTTAGAAATTGTTTATTTCAATTATCTAATCTAACAAAAATATAAATATATACATTTCTTTCGTGATTAAACTTGCATTTTAAGTTAAGTAGGAAGCAATAACATGTTTAGACAACTTCAGACAAGTTAAAACATGATTTGACATGATTATACAAGGGACGGATATCAAAGACAAACCTGCACGGGTACTCACCTGAAAAGAGTGATAAAATGGCGTGAATGTGGCTTCTCAGAGTTGTTCTTATCGTTGAGTGACATTGCAGATAAGGAATCACGTGATTGCGTTATCATCCAATGAAACGGGAGGAAGTTGTCACGTGATAACATGTTTCACGATAATGATTTGCCATTTCACTTAAAGTTGTCCTGTTAAACACACTTGTCATGACCAAGCTGGTGTATTAGGTAAGTGTTGAATATATTATAATTTTAGATTTGTTAAATGTTAGAGTTTAAATGTTTTAAAATACAGGTATTAGAGTACATAATTATTTTTCAAACAATAATAAAACTTTTAAAAATAATTTGAAATTGATAACTAAACTGAATAGAAGAATTTAAAGTTTTGCAGGTAAATCTCATGAAACTAAGTTGAATTAAAAAGGTTAGTTACACAAGGTTTATCATAGAAAATCTGTCAAAGAAATGATTAAGTTGGAATACTATCAAACCTAGTTAACCTAGAAATATTTCTAATTACTTGCAAAGTAATATGAAACAGTGAGAATTTAATTAATTTAAATATAATATTGTTGTGATTTTTACATATCTCCAAAAATGTTTAAGTGAGTTTTCATGGCAATTGCAAAAACTTTGCAAATTTTCATTCCAAATTGATGTTAAATGAGTTTCTAAGTCTGAGTTTATCTTTTCAAAAATATTGGTTATCATCAACTTACAAGTCTATTTGCTACTTCCGCTCCAAAACGCGCTTATCATCGGTTTACTTTCTGCACTTGTGCAGAAATAAAGGGTTAATACTATAAATAATCGATTGGTGTGGTAAGAAGATGCTTGGTTGGTTAGGTGTTGAATAAACATATGGTTGCCAGGGTAAACAATTGAATGGTAGGATGAATTCATTTACGAGTTAAATCATAAAACAATCCAATTTTACAAACATTTCAACTTTGTAATATTTTTCTTAACGTAATTTATTTTCTAAACTTTTTTTTTTTCTTTTCTTAACGTAATTTATTTTCTAAACTAATTTTTTTTTTCCTTAATTAAAAAATTTTTTTCTTAATTTAAATTTTTTTCTTAATTTAATTTTTTTTTCAAACCTTTAAAATTTTTTAACTTATTTTTTTCTTAACTAAATTTGTTTAACTTATTTATGCAAAAACTTTGCTTTGTTAACTAACAAATATTTTTGAAATTAGTTCTCATGAATTTTCCAAGGACTCTCATCGTTATTTCTTTCATGCATGTGTTTAACCCATGCATTTACCAAAAACTTTAAGAAACCAAGCAAACCTTCTAACCTTCCATGATTCTTATCGTCTTCATCTTCATTCACAGCACAAGATGGAATATTTTCCGTGAGCCACCGACATGGGGCAAACACAGACTCAAAATTAAATACAGCATAGATTGAATCTATATTAATATTTAGAAATTTTTCCAGAAACATTCGCCTTCCATACAATATTTCAAATTAAAATCAAATTTCAAATTAATTGCTTAAAAGGCGCAAGGGCTAACCTAGTGAAAAAGATTCCATGCCGGGACTTGAACCCGGGCCATCAGTATAGCGCACTGATCAGTGCGCTATACTGTGCGCTATGCTTATCAGTGCGCTATACTGTTCGCTATACTTGTCAGGCATGGAATCTTTTTCACTAGGTTGGCCTTTGCGCCTTTTAAGCAATTAATCTGAAATTTGATTTCCATTTGAAATATATATATTATTTCTAGATAACGTTTAAATAACGTTTCTAAATAACGTTCAAATAACGTTTCTGAATAACTTTTAAAAAATGTTTCTAAATAACGTTTCTAATGATTCTAAATAACGCTTAAGCAACGTTTCTAAATAACGTCAAAATAACTTTTCTAAATAACGTCAAAATAACGTTTATAAATAACGTTTAAATAGTGTTCCTAAATAACGTCTAAATAACGATTCTAAATAACGTTTAAATAGTGTTTCTAAATAACGGTTCATAGGATTTTAAATAACACTTAAATAACGTTTCTAAATAACGTTTAAAACAAAAAGTTTCTAAATAACGTTTCAAACGATTCTAAATAACATTTAAAAACGTTTCTACTAATGTTTAAAACATGTTTCTAAATAACGTTTAAAAGGCGTTTTTAAATAAATTTTAAATAACGTTTCTCAATAACGTTTAAAACGTTTCTAAATAACGTCTAGAATAATGTCTAAACGTCTCAATAATTCAATTTCTAAATAACGTTTCTAAATGACGCTTAAGTAACGTTTCTAAATAATGTTTAAAAAACGATTCTAAATAACGTTTAAAACTTTTCTAAATAACATCTAAATAACCGTTCTAAATAACGTCTAAATAACATTTCAAAATAATGTCTAGAATAATACCTGAAAGTCTCAATAATTCAATTTCTAAATAACGTTTCTAATGCTTCTAAATAATGCTTAAGTAACTTTTCTAAATAACGTCAAAATAACGTTTCTAAATAACGTCTAAATAACGATTCTAAATAACGTTTAAATAGCGTTTCTAAATAATGCTTAAATAACCTTTGAAAAAGTTTCTAAATAACGTCTAAATAACGTTTCATAGGATTTTAAATAACGCTTAAATAACATTTTTCAATAACGTTTAAAACAAAAAGTTTCTAAATGACGTTTAAAAAACGTTTCTAAATAACGTTTAAAACATGTTTCTAAATTACGTTTAAAAGACGTTTCTAAATGACGTTTAAAAAACTTTTCTAAATAACGTTTAAAAAACGTTTCTAAATAACGTTTAAAACATGTTTCTAAATAACGTTTAAAAGACGTTTCTAAATAAAGTTTAAATAACGTTTCTCAATAACGTTTAATGTCTAACGTTTCTAAATAAAATTTAAATAACGTTTCTCAATAACGTTTAATGTCTAAACGTCTCAGTAATTCAATTTCTAAATAACGTCTGATTCTAAATAACGTTTAAGTAACGTTTCTAAATATCGTCAAAATAACTTTTCTAAATAACTTCTAAATAACGATTCTAAATAACGTTTAAATAACGTTTAAAACAAAAAGCTTCTAAATAGCGTTTCAAACGATTCTAAATAACGTTTAAAAACATTTTTCTAAATAACTTTTAAAACATGTTTCTAAATAGCGTTTAAAATACGTTTTTAAATAAAGTTTAAATAACGTTTCTCAATAACGTTTAAAACGTTTCTAAATAACGTTTCTAATTAACGTTTAAATAACGTTTCTAATTAACGTTTAAATAACGTTTCTAAATAACGTTTAAATAACGTTTCTAAATAACGTCTAAATAACACTTCTAAATAACGTCTAGAATAATGTCTAAACGTCTCAATAATTCAATTTCTAAATAAGGTTTCTAAATAACGCTTAAGTAACGATTCCAAACAACGTCAAAATAACGATTCTAAATAACGTTTAAATAGCGTTTCTAAATATTCGTAAGTTTAAACGTTTGAAAAAGTTTCTAAATAACGTCTAAATAACGCTTAAATAACGTCTAAATAACGCTTAAATACCGTTTATGAAACGTTTAAAAATAACGTTTAAAACACGTTTCTAAATAACGTTTAAAAGACATTTCTCAGTAATGTTTAAATAACGTTTCTAAATAACGTTTAAAAGACGTTTCTCAATAAAGTTTAAATAACGTTTAAAAATCGCTTCCAAATAACATTAAATACTGTCTAAGTAACGTTACGTCTGAATAACGTTTCTAAATAACATCTAAATAACGTCTAGAATAATGTCTAAACGTTTCAATAAAATTTCTAAATAACGCCTAAATAACGTTTCTAAATAATGTTTAAATAACGTTTAAAAAATGTTTCTAAATAACGGTTAAACAGCGTTTCTAGATAAAGCTTAAATAATGTTTGAAAAAGTTTCTAAATAACGTTTCAAACGATTCTAAATAACGTTTAAATATGTTTCTAAATAACGTTTAAAACACGTTTCTGAATAACGTTTAAAAAAGGTTTCGAAATAGCTATTAAAACGTGTTTCTAAATAACGTTTCTAAATAACGTTTAAATGTATAATATAACTTATAATATATATATTATTTGGACATTTTTCCAGAGAGAAATATTCGCCTTCCATACAATATTTCAAATGAAAATCAAATTTCAAATTAATTGCTTAAAAGGCGCAAAGGCCAACCTAGTGAAAAAGATTCCATGCCGGGACTCGAACTCGGGCCATCAATATAGCGCACTGACGTTCTACCGACTAAACCACATGGAATTTATCACTATTACCGGTTGGCAAGGCTACAAACGCAGCACAAGATGGAATATTATTCGTGAGCCACCGACATGGGGCAAACACAGACTCTTAATTAAATCCAGTATCGATTGAATCTATATTAATATTAGGAAATTTTTCCGGAGAGAAACATTCACCTTCTATACAATATTACAAATTAAAATCAAATTTCAAATTAATTGCTTAAAAGGCGCAAAGACCAACCTAGTGAAAAAGCTACCATGCCGGGACTCGAACTCGGGCCATCAGTATAGCGCGCTTATCAGTGCGCTATACTGATGTCAGTGCGCTATACTGTGCGCTATACTTGTCAGTGCACTATACTGATGGCCCGTGTTCGAGTCTTGGCATGGAATCTTTTTCACTAGGTTGGCCTTTGCGCCTTTTAAGCAGTTAATCTGAAATTTGATTTTAATTTGAAATATATATATTATTTCTAAATAGCTTTTAACTAACTAAATAACTTTTAAAAAACGTTTCTAAACGATGTCTAAAAAATGTTTCTAAATAACTTCTAAATAACGTCTAAATAACGTTCCTAAATGACATCTAGAATAATTCAATTTCTAGACGTCTAAATTACGTCCCTAATTATTTTAAATAACGCTTCCAAAAAACGTCAAGATAACGTTTCTAAATGTGATGCATGTATTGGAAAACGTGCAGTTAAAATATCCTATTTGAATCTTACCGTGCTAAATGAAGATAAGTGACTAATTAATAATTATCATAATTATTAATAATTATTATAAGAGTCTTAATCTTATTAAAAAAATGGTTAAATACTTATAAATTCGGAAATGGACGTTTTTAGCGCTGGAAAGGGTTGAAAATTTATAAATTTTTCAATATCATAAATCCGTATGTTTTGACCATAAAAGAATTCTTTTTAATGTCCTTCTTAGGACTGACTTTCTTCTAATTTAATTTTCCTAAATACTATAAGTTGTATGAAAAGTTGAACGAATAAGTTGTACCAATGTAAATAGGAAATTAAATTTAGTATTTTTATGGGTAAGCTGCCCATTGTTAAACAAATTCCAAATCTAAAACTACCATACTATGTACTTTTTTTATGTACTTTTTGAAATTCGAAACATATTTCTATCAGCAGCGATTAAAGTGTTAATCATCATTAGATATATTTTGAATCCTCAGCATATTTTAAGTAAATAGTATAGTTAATACAAGCATTTCTATGTCTTTCTATATTGAATACCATTTTGTTTTTCTTTGTTTTGTTTTGTTGTTGTTTTTTTTTCCTTTGCGTTTTAATTTGTATTCATATTCATACTGTAATAGTAAATATTAGAGTCCGTAAAATGAAGACCTCATATGAAATATAATTTAATATCACTGCAACTTTATATTCTGCTCTAAAAATTTTTAACTTGACTTATCATAACTCGAAATATCATATTTTCCCATACTTTTTAAGAAAACAAAATGCCGTTTAATGCCCACCCAAAATTTTTTTCAAAAGTTGGCGCCACTGTTCTATCGTATACACTTCGAAACGTTAAAAACTATACAAAAACAATAAATTATATAAAAGCAATAAAATATTGTAATATAGTAAAAATTATTTTATAATTTATTAAAAATGCATTTACTTATCTATCTATCTATATATATGTGTGTAACTTTCATTATGTTTTAGTTAAATATTTACAAATCTTATTTATGTTATCACCCTACCCACATTATATTCTATAGTTATACATTTCGAAACGTTAAAAACAATGTATAAATAAATTCTTCAGTTAAAAAATATTTTAAGAATTAAAAATTAAGTTAATGAAATAATCAAAAATACTATAAGATAGCAAAAATTTGTTTACAATTTATCAAAAGCCTACATATCTATATTTGTGTCTGTGTAACTGTTATTATGTTTACTTAAATCATATTATCTTCTTTTCGCCCTCCCTATACCAACATTACAAAACTTTAAATACATCTATACTTAAACATTCATATAAAAGCAGCATATTAATATACATATCGAAAAATATTGGACTTACCATACTTAAAGTCTTAAAAGAAATGCTTAACTTATCGCATTTCAGATCGAGACGTAATCGATAAGATATCATGTGCTTCCACCATGCCTTCTGAGTGAACAGTGTGCAATCTGATTGTGTTATCAGTCACGAGGTCTCACTGATATGATTTTTTTTAACACAGCGTCAGCCATTTTTAGTCTTTGAATATGCAGGTTGGATATTTGCTTCAGTCTTTTATTTTGTGAAATCTTAAGTAACATGATACCACTTATTTGCAAACAAAATCCTATTTAAAAAGTTCTTACTGTAGTGAACAAAGATTGATTTCCATATTGTTATAGTATAAACATTGATTATTTAACTGAATAATACTATTTTTAGAAGTAACTTAAATTTCTTATGAAAGCGGAAGTATTTCTTGCATCAGCGAAACAGCACCGAAAACTGGCGATATGAAGCAATTAAAATAATAAAACTTTGTAAAAAATCACCATAAAATAAAAACAAAACATAGGACGCGTTTCGAGCTAAAAACATAACAGCTCGTCATCAGCTATAGCATACACGTGTCCGTAAACGAACTGACTTCGTTTTCAGAAACATGCTATTTTCGAATTGATTAACATATCCTATAAATATTTAAAAATTCTTAACGGATATATACATAAAAATTGCGTAACAAATCTAGTATATCAAAACCGAGATCCTTAAATATCTTACCAATTTCATAACATATAACCTAGAAAAGTCACAGATTTAGTAAAAAAAAAAATTAAGTTTCCTATGTAAATTTACAAAATCACTAGTACTAAATGCTATTTTAAAATTCGCAGAAATAAATTTAAACGCTGTATGACAAAACGTATAATTCAAGTCTTTATTTCCTCATTCATATTTTTAATTAGAATCTTTAATTAATTACTATTTTTCACCTAAAATTCGAGCGCATACTTCACTAAATTAAATTTAATCATGAAAAGTCCTCTCATTAAATTTTAAATTAATGTTTAAAATTCCATTAAATCTAAAAATTCGCGTTAAAGAAAAAAAAATTCAAAGCTATTTTAAAGTCTCCCAATTAAAAGCTATCGCCAAAAAAATTACCTATAACACACACAAAATTACAATCTTCCAAAATTGCTCCCTAAAAAAATTAAAGTCTCCTCATTAAAATTTTTAATTAACGTTGAAAATTCCATAATAATTTCCAAATAACAATCCTGTTAAAGAAAAAAAAATCAATATTATTTTAAAGTTCCTCCAATTAAAAATTAGCGCCAGAAAAATTATACTTCTAATACACAAAATTTTCAATCTTCAAAAAATACCCCCTAAAAAATTGAAGTTCCCTCATTAAAATTTCTTAATTAATTAATATTAATTATCATTAGTAAAAAAAAATCCGACTCAAAAATATCCCATCGAACTGAAAAAAGTAGTAAGCTGAAAAAAATCAATCTTTCACTTAATTTTCTCTAACGCCGATAACGGCAACTAGCAAGAAATATGCTAACAATATAAGTGTTTTATTTTTGTTTCACAGTATGACAGTCGTACTAAAGATAAAATGTATAGTACTGATTCAATGCAATTTTTTTTATCTCTATTTTTTTGCGTTTGTAGCGCTGCCTGGTGGAAAAGCGATTTTTTTGTGTTTCACGGTATGACAGCTACACTGAAGTTAAAAATTGCTGCACGGATTCAACACAATTTTCTTTTGTGTTTATAACGCCCTCTGGCGGAAAATGGAGTAACACATTTTTGTAAAATTATTTTTATTATTTTTTTATTTTAATTTTCTTTAAATATATATAAACCATTAGAATAAGCTTCTGCCATGGTCAAATTTATGTTTAATAAAAAAATTAACATTATAGTTTTAAACATTGGTAGCGCCTCTGGTGGGACATTACATAACTAAAACTTTAAAATGAATTCTTTATTATTCCGTTTAGGGTGCCTCCTGGGAGGAAATAAGGTAACCAAATTTATTTTTTATTTGTAAAGTTGATTTTTTCATGGGTCACTGTATGGGAGCTATACAGAAATTAAAAATGGGTAGCACAGGTGCAGTACAATTTTCTTTTACGTTTAAAACGTCCCCTGATGGAAAATAGGGTAACTAAATTTAAAAAAAAAAATTGTTTTTATGGATTTATAAAAAATAATAAAATATTTATTATAAACTACTGACACGATAAAATTAACTCTGTTTTTGTACGCTGGAAATACTATTGTTGGGAAATTTATTACAGAACTAAACTTTAAAATGGCACTTATGCTTTTCGTATGACAACTCTACTCCAAGATTAAATTTTGGAATACAGATTCAGCAAGTTTCTCTTTCGCGTTTGTAGCGTACCACGGGAGGAAATAAGATAACCCACTATATTAATAAAACTGATTTATGTTTTTTCAATAAGTTTTCTGAAGAAGTTTCTGCTAGGATTAAGTACATATGTTTTGATAAAAAATTTTACAGGATGGATATTTTTACGCGCTCCTGGTGAGGAATTGCATCACTAAAAACTTTTAAAATTATTTTTTTTTCCAAGATTGGAACCATACCCGAAGTTTAACTCAGGTAATCATTTTCTCTTGCGTTTATATTGCCCCCTAGAAAGAAATGGGGTAACCAAATTTAATGAAAGCTTTTTTTTTTCATGCTTTACTGCATAACGGCTATACTGTTATTAAATATTAGCAGAAAGATTCAACATAAATTTATTTTTGCATTCATAGCGTTTCCAAATAAAAAATAGGTTCACTCAATTTAAGTCAAATTGACTTTTTATATTTTTATTATAATACATTTTTTGCTCCCATTGGAAGATTTTTTTCCAAACTACGGCAACCTCGATGACTACACTGGTGGAACATTTTGAAATCATCCTTGGTGAATGACATCACAACACGTTGTGATGCGGTACCGCATCCATCAATGTTACTTTTGAAATGAATTCGTCTGAATGCAGTCGTTATTAAAAAACTTGACCTATTCAACAAACACCTGATTTGCAGAACAAATAATAATAATAAAAGCAAGCAAGGAAAAATCATGCGTCCAGCATAGATTCTGAAACACTTTCCAACCCATTCAGAATCCTGTCACCCAACAGCAGCGTTTAAAAGAATTAAAATAGGACGTCTCGTTCAACCCTATGGAAACGCATCCTGCCTTTCAAAACCCCCTTTCAGCGGTTCCCGTCCACCCTCGGAAAAGGCTGCGAATTTTTTCAGCAGCCCTGTATAGGATCTATAGATTGGAATCTATTCACGACAGGCATGCCAAAAGGGGGTTCACTTAAGAGATACCTAGACTTCAGTTGAAAATTCCGCTTCTGCCCTTTCCTCTCCTAAGGAGAACAATCCGTGACTACTTGGGTGCCGCCCTGTATGGGAGGTATGGAATTTATAGAGAACCAGTAAGATGCAAAAAAATTAATTAAATTGTAAAGCGCCTACCCAATTTGAAACCGTACACTCCGACTCCAGCCAGGATGACTCCAAGAGAGTACTCTGTACTGTACCGATTTCTCTTGTGTGTGTCCCTGTCCATGAATATAAAAATGCCCTGTTCTAACGGGATCGTCGTGACATTCATTGATTGAGATCCGTTTCAATCCATTTGAAATAGCATAATGACATTCCAATACTCTGCAAACGATTCCCCCCCCCCCCTATACCGTATAATGGAATGGAATAATACTTTTGAGTGCCCCTGTCCATGAACGATGAATCCCACCTACCTCCTAATGCAATACCCGACAGGCTTGGGTGACCCTCCATAACCTTAAAGGTGGCTCAATAACCTTTATCCATTGCATGAAAATCCGAGTCTAGGGACGGGAGTGAGACAGAATGCATCAACACTTTTCGACTTGGTTGGAAAGTGTTAAAAAAAAACAGTTTATTTCCTACATTGTTTAAGGCCGAGAACGGACGGATTTTTAAGATATCATCTCATGGAGTGAGTTTTACATTGAATGTTAAATTTTTGTAACCAGTCAGTTAAACTCGTTGAACATTCAACAAATAAAAATAAAATTCAAACACTATGCTATTGAAAACAACTTAGATTCCGTTCAAACGAAATCGAAATCAATCTTAGACCTTTTTTCCATTTTTACAAGTTGCGACCACTATCAGTCATGCAGATTTTGTATTCTGTTCAGGAAGGGTAGTACAAAATGATAAGGTACGTGCAAAATATAAACCTTTGAAAAAGGTCTACGATTCTCGAGCGGAAATGGGTGTGAAAACGTCCCATTGGACAGTAGTTTCTTTACCAAAAAAAAAAAAAAAGGGAAACGTCTTTCGACGACCTAGTTCTTGAATAAGAATCCGGACAAAGACCGTTGAATAAGTCTGTTTCATGCGTTTCCGAACCAAAATGAGTTTAAAAATGTGTCCGAAAGTTGGATTGGAGAACGTCCTTTAGACACTCGGGGAAAGAAAGTAAACCCTTCAAACCTTACATCTCTTTTCTGCCTTTTACCCATCGCCTCTCTCTAAAAAAGGGAGGACAGACACTTTTTTTTTATGTCTCTCTTACCCTTTAAAAGTGGACACTAAAATGTGTCCATAAAACGAAAGCTTTTTTTAAAATCCCCTAAAAAAAGGGATGGACGGTGCATTTCGAAAGAATCTGATCCCTCTTCGTCAGGTGCCAACAAGACGCGAAAGCAAGTCCAAGACAAAGTTTTTTCGTCTGAGACCCTGCGAAGGGTCAGAGTGATGCAAAGGAGCCCGTATCCCCTTATTTGGAAATTGAAGCTTACCTTTTGAATATCTGGATTCTTTGTTGGGTGGAATGTCTCGCCCACAGGCCCGCGTAGGAGGGGTGGTCGTCCCACGCGAGAGGGGGGCCCACACGCTGTCTACGATCGACAACACCGATGCGAGGTCAACCCTCACTGGACTCACCCTCGCCTGGTTTCTTCCAGAAGAACTTGTTTATTCTCATCTCATCAATCCCTTTAAAACAATGTTATAGCAAGAGGACGCTCTTTCACAACTTACTTGGGGTGGGGGCTTTGGATTGGATCTTGTGATGTACCTCTGAGTAGAATAAAAAATGACGGGCCCGGCGCGTTTACTTTTTTTGGTTCGGTCCCTGTCCGGGCCGATAAAATGATTCAATGGGCCTATCAGCCAGATATAAAAATTTAAAAGAAACAAACTAAGCCGTTAAAATACTAACGATTTTCAATGGACATGACCGGGGGCGAGGATAAGTATAACTGTCGATACTAGATC
This sequence comes from Maratus speciosus, assembly GCA_963932465.1. Classification (NCBI taxonomy): domain Eukaryota; kingdom Metazoa; phylum Arthropoda; class Arachnida; order Araneae; family Salticidae; genus Maratus; species Maratus speciosus. The sequence goes on along the minus strand of CAWVRF010000002.1, from coordinate 3,570,540 downwards.
GATAACACCGATACAGAAAACATGTCCAGCGTAGAGATCGGCATCGGGCAGTTATAGCATGTCTGAAACAGGGCTTCCATTTTTCAATAGACTCGGGTCTGACCGGAGTCAGGCTTACATTTTTTTTCTGCATACTAGGTCTACGTAGCGGGCAAGTAAGTAGGCTTAAAAGGCTACTTCAGTCACGCGAAAACACCCGTTCGTTCATGTTAATCCAATGGGAGATATTTTTAAAGATATTTCGTTGGTATTTCAATATAGTACAGTCGAACCTTGTTAACGTGAACACGCTTAACGTGAATTACTCGCTGGTGAAGGGATATACCAGGCTGTGCGGTGTAAAATGTTTGAGTCATAAATCATTTCATAACTTCCGTGATCTAATAGTAATGAACTTAAGACAACATTATCAAAATACGAATAAAATAATATATAAAACTTACACATTATGTGCATATACTGATATACATACATATAGTATACAGGGCGATTCAAAAAAGATGGGAAACATTTTAAGAGGTGATAGTACACACCCAAACAAACATTTTGTATCAAAGAATGCATGGTCGAAAACTAAACGTAAAAAAGTTAGAGGGCGCCAAAAGTTATGTTCTTATACGTGGCAAAAACACACAATGAACGATTAAGTTAAGTTACGAAAACAAATTTAAAGGCATTTGATTACAATAAGTGCTCAAAACATTGACCGGCAGCTGTTATGCACGCAGTACAACGGCGAAGAACAGATTGGCGAATTTTCTGAAAACTCAGGACCTAAAACTCAGGAATGTGTTTTAATGGTTTATGATATTGATCAAAATAATTACATCTATTGTAGAGTCCTGGAAAATCATCACGACCAGAACCTATTAGCCGAGTATCTTTCCTATAACATGTTTAGTTGTACAAATATTCAGTTGTCCAGTTTTGGGGACGTTTCTTTCGTTCTGTGCTTGGAATCTGCACAAGTTTATGGAGAGTTTTAGTTTCGTCTCCTTTACTTACTACGAGCAGAAAACACTTCTTTATAACTGTCACTGAACTCTATATGTATTTCTTCAGAACATTTTATAAGAAAATTTTCACCATTTCTATGAATGATGTGTATAGAAAGTGTTGGTGTACTTAATGGTCACTGATTACTGAAATGAGAGGACGTACGTCGTCCTGGGAGTGAAGAGGTTAACGTGAAATTTCGCTTAATATGAACAATTATCGATGTCCCCATGACAGATTTTGACGCTTAACGTGAACGAAAATTCCCAGAAAAGTGTGAAAGCTTCCTTTTCCCCGGGGAACAATGGGTTATACTTTAGAGCTTCATGAAAATGATTATTCTTTAGAGCGATGGAAACGTATACTATTGCCATTAGAATGTTCTCAATTTTGGACGATACAATACGTGTCACCAACTGCATGTCACCAGTATATCAGGGAAGGTTGCTACCTAATGGGAGTATTTTTTATGTATTGTTTCTTTCTTCACACGTGGAAAATTTACAGTTTAGTATTGCAACTTTCATATGAAAGGTAGCATGCGTTCTATTAATGAATAAAAAATTGTAATAGTTTAATTATTAAAATAGAAATAAGTCTTAACTCTAAAACAAAGTTTTCTCCCATTAGACCCTATGTGAAATCCACATTGGTCCATGAATCCTTTACCACTGCAATTAAGCTTATTGTAAATTAACTGTCTATCTCTGGTACGAAATAGAATTAAAAATGAACATTGTATAAAAGATTCAGCATAAAAGGTATTATTATTAAAAACTGATTTAATCGTTGATCAAAACAAATATTTATTAAAAATAAAAAAAATCATCTTGATGCTTAAATATATCTTGTTTCCTGCTTTGCAAATTGCTAATGAAAAAAAAAATGGTTCAATGCAAGTAGTGGGGAAAAGGGCGTTCGATTGCTGAGGTGGAGGAGGAAGAGGAAGAAGAATCATACTATAGTAGGACGACGTTTAAGAGAATTTTTTTCGTTTGGAAAGGATATTTTTTATTTAGTCATCTTACAGTAGGAGGGGGAGGGAAGGGTTTGAATTTTTTGAGGGGGGCTAAATTTTTAGGGGGGCTTATTTTTTTCGAGTCGACTTAGAGTAGGATTGGAAATATCATACTATAACACGAGGGGTTAGCTATTTTTGAGAGAAAGTATGAAGGGCTAAACTTTTAGTGCGGCTAAATATTTGAGAGAGCTTATTTTTAGGGGGGGGGGGGGCTTAATTATTTTTTTTGAAGTAGAGAATCGGTTTTGGAACCACTTTAAATTGTGGAAACAGTTAGACGTTCGGCTACTGCTCCCTCTCCCCCCTGCAACCCCTGAAAAATTAGAATTTTTTTTTTTTTTTTTTTTTTCTTTTAATAGTGTCGGCTTCTCTCGATGAGAAAATTTTTACGTGTTGTAACATACTTAATTTTTCGATTGTTTTGAAATTTGTTTTGCCATTGAATTTAGAAAAAATGAGAAATAAACATTATATATTTTTAATATCATGCACTTCGAGAAATTATTTAATTTCAGATGAATAGGTTTTGCTAGCATTTATTCATTTTAGAATTTATTTAAACATTGTGTGAAACTTTTAACAGTGTGTTGCTACTGTATTACGTACTAAACGAAATTAAAGACTGTTGCCATTGGATTTAGAGAAATACATATTAAATTTTCGTATATTATGTATTTCGAGAAATTAATTCAATTTCTTAGATTTAACTTCGGGACTACTTCAACTTCGGGAAAGTATTATAATTTGAACGAAGAGATAATTTACAAAATGGATTTTAGGAAAGTAATATAATTTTAAGGTAGTGATATTTTTTAAATCAGGATTTTCTCGAATAGTTAATTAATTTTTTCATTATCACTCACCCAGAATGTTTCTTTTTACTTACACTATAACAAAATTTGTAGATTTTAGTTAAAATATATTCGCCTTTGGATGGATTCGAACCATCAACCTATTCATTAACTGAGAATTGCGCTTACCAATTGCGCCACAAAGGCATTAAAATGATACACAATTAAACCAAAACATGTTTATTCCTCAGCTTTTAAAAACTACCCAGTTCTTCAATTTTCAAAGACCTATGGTCATATCTATTTGTGTGTTTGTTGTTTCAATCATACATAAACAGGTAGTACTGTTTCTAATCTGGATGTAATAATAAACCGTATTTCCGCTTTATGTGAAAAACAAGTTAATGGTTCTTTATTCTATTGCATTAGGAAAACAAATTTTCTTAATGGGTCACTATTTTAGTTAACTAACAATTAAGAAATGAATCAGATTTATTTATTTATTTATTATTGTAACACTCGCATTTCAGTAGGATTCACAATAAAGTTAATCATTTAATGATAAAAACAGGCCAATTAAAAAAGAAATGAATTTATAAAATGATTCATTTTATACACCTACCTATTTTTATTAAATGAACACAACAGTTTATGTATAAATAGTTATCACGTGATCTTCTTTTTTTCTGATGCGCCACCTACATTGATTTAAATGTAGCTGGATTTCATTTCATATCATTATTCTATTTCATACTGTTTTGATTACACGTGCTATATTTTTTGTCGTCGCAAAGTTAAAGGAGTTTTCTCCCCCTTCTTTTTTTAAACGAATATGGATGTTATTAATGATACACAGTCGACTGTTGTCGTCAATTCGAATAAGATGAGTGAACAGGAGATAAAAGATGTGTCCGTTTCGATTAGTAAAAGTATTCTGCTTCATCAGAACAGTTTAAATTGCCTTATATTTGTGGAAAATGTAAAGTAGAATTTTACGAGAAACACGAGTTTTTAAAACATATGAACATTCATTTAGAAAAAAAAAAAACTTTTTATGTGCGACGTTTGTGGAATGTTGTTTTTTCGAAAGAGTTTTTTAATGGAACATATGATAATTCATCGTATGACATCTACCATGTACCAATGTGAAACATGTGGTAAATCTTTTTCAAGAAAGAGTGTGTTAATCAAACACACAAAGTTTCATTTAGAAAAAAGGCCTTTGAGTTGTGTCAAGTGTAAGAAAACATTTGTTCAACAATGTGATTTACGAAAGCATTTGCTAATTCACATTAAAGCCGGAAAATTTCATAAATGTGAACAATGTGGAGAAACGTTTTCGAGAAAGATGGACTTAAGGAATCATCTTAAAATTCATATTTCGAAGAAAAGTGAGCTTTCCAAGCAATTCAAATGTGATGATTGTGATCAAGTTTTTTCTGATAAATTCGACTTAGCTGAACACAGGAAAAGTCATCTTTCAACCACCCAACTTAAATTGGAACAGCGTAATGGATTGATTAAGCAATTTGAAGAATTAACACTTCAATTAAGAACTTTGAAAAATGAAATATCTTCTTCAAATATCGAATTTTCAATGATTTGAAATAGACATATGTTTTCATTATACATATGCAATCATTTTTGTAACTAACGAAAAATAAAAAATTTCTCAATTGGAAAAACTTTTATGTTTTCATTTTAACAAGATGTCTTAGTATTTTATTGCTTCCACTACAAATGAACTTAATTTTTTTTTTCTCAGTGAATGAAACTCTAATAATATTTTGTAAATGGAATTTTTTATTTTTAAGTTTTTTTCATTTAACTCACCCTATTAATTTGAAACCAATGCAAAATTAAAGTATATTTTAATAAAGTTAAAATAAAAAAGTTATAATAATAAAGATTTAGTAATATTAATGAGTAGCATTACTAATAATTGTAAATGAATTTAATCATCTACTACTTAATTTAATCAACTAACAACATTTTTGGGGGGGATATATTAAATGAAGTATTTATCCACTCATTATTTTATTCAATTTCATATGAGTATGACTACATCGTAATAATATCTATTTTAAACAATCAACTTTTAATACTTTTGTTTGGAGGAATTAGAAAATGAAGTTATTTAAATTATTGTTATCTATATTACATATTTTTTAAAGTTTAATTAACAAATAATTAATTTGTGTATAATTATCATTTTAGTATATTTATCTACTCATTATTTTAATCCATTTCATATAATTTTAATTATCCACACAAAGCCAAACAATTATCCCACATTATTTTAAACAATTTCATAAGAAAAAATATATATAATGAACTTGCGTTTCATTTTCCATCCGTTGCCATTCATAAGTTTGAAAAATAACTACCATGATGAAATATTCATGCTAGCATTAATCATGTTTTTCGGTTTAATCATCAATTTGAAAAATTTATTTGATACCGATTTTTAACTGAAACCGTCACTGATTTGAATTCATATAATTATTCACTATTTATTTTAATCAATTTCATTTGAATCTAATTAATTTAATTAATTTGACTATAATTATCATTTGTCTATATTTATCCACTCATTATTTTAATCCATTTCATATAAGTATAATTATAACTTCCACTATATATTAATTTAATGTGAATAAAATTATTATTTGTACTGAACTTATGATTCACTCATCGCGTGTTGCCATTCTCAAGTTTGAAAAATATCTAACATGATGAAATATTCATACTAGCAATAGTCATGCTTTTTGACTCAGTCGACAATTTGAAAATTTACTCGACTCGATTTTTTAATTAATGTGATCGTTTCTAACTGAAACCGTCACTGATTTGAACTTATGTTAATAATCGTTTGAAATCATCTCAATCAGTTTAATGTTGACTTTTGATCAGACTACACCACATACTGTTTGCTATTTAAAATGGCTTGTGAATTAAATATGCTGAAAAGATCTCCCCCAGAAATGAATTGCGTAACAAAGTATCAACGTTTAGAATCATCTTCGGATACTGATATGAAGGAATTAAATCTCCCAAGTTTAGAATTTTGTAATTCAAACGAGAACTGTGCAACATTACTCCCAAACAAGGATTTTCATGCTGCAAAACCCAAGTTCGATATGGATTCGACGACCCCAATATTCACTCAAAATGATAACGATACGAGTTCTATGCAGAGTTTTTTAGACACTATTTTTAATGATCTAGATTTTAAAAATTTGGAATCCTTCATTTCCCCAAGTACCTCAATTTCATCATCACAAGATCCAACAAATGCTGTTTTGAATACAATACAAGATCCCCTTATGAAAGACATTCCCAAAAGCAAACCACGCAATTTTAATGTGATTGAAATCAAGTTGAGTGATTGTGTTTATTTAATTTTAAAACATCACATCAAACGATTTTATGTGCATATCGGGGAGTTTAAACGCAATGTGATTAGTAATGAAGAAATGATGACGAAAAATAGACTTTTGATGGACATTAATACGTGGTATGCATTTCAATTGAAACTTTTTGCTTTTAATTTGAAATATAAATCCTCATCATTTATTGCTAATAATGCCGTGTTGGTAATGAATAACAATAATAGCACTATGCGATTTAAAAACTTGAAGAATTTTTCACATTTTGACTTAAACGATTGCCAGTTAAGATAAAGTTCATCATTTTAACAAGAAGCTTTTGCAACACATGTATACAAATTATCTATTACGCTTAATTAAGCAAAAATGTACACTAGGTGACGTAACCATCGAAAATGAATCTGCTTTATTTTCAAAGCTCATCAATTGTATTGAGAGTACTGTATTGAATATTTTAAACCAAATTTATGAGTGCGCAGGATGTATTTTTAAACATAAAAGTATGAGCCTTCATACATGTTTCACATTTAATAATCGCGAAAAGTTTAATCAGCTAGGGGACACGGTATTAATGTTAATGAATTTAGACTATGTTGTTCCTATGTTTTTAAACGGAACTGGATGTATTAGTAAAAACTTTTTTTGCAACATCAATGTAGAAACTATGCGAAATATATTGTTTAAATAATAAATTTTGTTGTTGTTTGTTAAATGTATATATTTATTCATTTAGTCTATCTTTTAATTATGACAATCTGTATTGGAAAAAAGACATTAACAATTACCTAATCAAAATAAATGTGTACAAGTTTTTATTTTTGAATTTAAAATGAATTCCAAGTTATTAATTTTTTTAATAACGAAAATAAAAGTTTTCTACGTTTGCAACTTAATAAAATTATTTTTAAAAATATTTACAAGTTAAAAATATTGTTTTAAATAAATTTCAAATCTAGTTGAAATATATTTTTCGAGTTTTACAATTTTTGAAAAAAAGTTTTCACTTCAAGTTATATATTTTCAAATAATTTTTTTTCAATCCAAGTTAAAATTAAATTTTAAATTTTACAATTTCAGAAATAAAAAAGTTTTTAATTAAATTTTTTTTAAATTAAACTATTCATTGTAAAAAAAATTTTATTCATGCTTTTATGTTTGCATACTACATATATATATGTAGAATATACTATGTTTTATGTAAGAACTATTATTTTAATAGTTCAAAATTATCTACAAGTTAGAAAAATATGCTATGTACGAACAAATATTTTATAAGTTCAATTATATTTACAAGTTAGAAAATAAAAATTACTAGTTTTCAATTTAAAATAAGTTTTCTAAAAATTACAAAAATATTTTATCAGTTTTAAAAAATTATAAAAAAAAAGTTTTACAATTTAAGAAATAAAATTATAAAAGTTTTTAAAAATTTTCATTAGTTAAAATTTTTTCTTTGTTCAATTCCTTGTGTAAATTTTTTAAACATGCTTACATACTACACATGAATATGTAGTATGTTCACAATGTAATATATTGTATACTATGTAATATAGTATATACTATTTTTCATACAAAAACAAAGGTTTTTCTAGTTCAAAATTATTTACAAGTATAGAAAAATGTTTTATTAGTTTTTCAATTTAAAACTAGTTGGATGTGCCAATCCGAAAACTTTCTTCTATCTTATACATCTTAATATTTCAAAAACTAGTTACACATGTTAATACTTCAATATTATTAGTTCATTACTATACCAACTTTGATTTTCATCTTAAATTCCTGCTTCAGTCAATTAAATGAACTAAAAACGAGTTAATCTATATCATGATATTTGTTAAAATTAATAGTTTTTCCTTATTCTGTTTTTATCAGATGTTTGCGAATAGCCGGCTTAGTAGGAAGTGAGTTCCCGCCTTCGCACGAGCCGCCGATGGACAATAGAACTACGAAAAATCAAGAAAAGTATACAAAAATCGCTATCACAGAGCCCCTTTACCGCGCGATATTTCCAAATTCAAGGAGGATCTGTTGGCCAAAGCCAAAAACATGCACAAAAAATTTGGTTCAATTGTATGCATACTTTTATACACTTTTCGATTGTACAATAAAGAAAATGGTACAAACATCATAATTATAGCGCCCCCTTCCAGCGGAATTTTTCCAAATTCAGGGAGGACCTTCATGCCATGACCAAAAAGAAACACAAAAAATTTGGCTCAATTCTATGCATAACTTCATACACTTTTCGATGGTACAATATTCAAAATGGCACAAAAATCGTTATTAAAGCGGCCTGTACCGGCGAATTTTTTCCAAATTAAGGAAGGACCTGCTTGCCATAGCCAAGAACTTAAAATAAAATTTTGGTTCAAATCTATGCATAACTTCATACACTTTTGGATGGTACAATATGCAAAATCGCTATTACAGCGCCCCCTAGCGGCGAATGTTTTCCAAATTCAGGGAGGATCTGCTTGCCAAAGCCAAAAACTTAAAATAAAAATTTGGTTCAATTCTATGCGTAACTTCATACACTTTTGGATGGTACAATATTCAAAATCGCACAAAAACGCTATTACAGCGCCCCCTACCGGAGAATTTTTTCCAAATTCAGGGTGGACCTACCTGCCATATCCAAAAACTTAAAATAAAAATTTGGTTCAATTCTATGCGTAACTTCATATACTTTTGGATGGTACAATATTCAAAATCGCACAAAAATCGCTATTACAGCGCCCCTACCGGCGAATTTTTTCCAAATTCAGGGAGAACCTACCTGCCATATCCAAAAACTTAAAATAAAAATTTGGTTCAATTCTATGCAGAACTTCATATACTTTTGGATGGTACAATATTCAAAATCGTACAAAAATCGCTATTACAGCGTCCCCTGCCGGCGAATTTTTTCCAAATTCAGGGAGGATCTGCTTGCCATAGCCCAAAACTTAAAATAAAAATTTGGTTCAATTCTATGCATAACTTCATATACTTTTGGATGGTAGAATATTCAAAATCGCACAAAAATCGCTATTACAGCGCCCCCTAGTGGCGAATTTTTTCCAAATTCAGGGAGGATCTGCTTGCCATAGCCAAAAACTTAAAATAAAAATTTGGTTCAATTCTATGCATAACTTCATACACTTTTTGATGGTACAATGGAGACAGGCAGACGGACACACGGACAGACAGACATCTTCTATAAACATGTTTTTTGAGATCTCTGACCCCTAAAACGTGTAAATCCGTCGAAAACCGGAAGTCGAAAAAAATTTCGATTACAATACTTTCTTCTATTGAAGATAGAAGACAGTAAAAAAGTTTTCTAAAAAATATTTTATAAGTTTTACAAAAGAAAAGAAAATTCAATTAAGTTTCCTAAAAAATATTTTATAAGTTTTACAAAACGGAAAAAAAAATTCAATTAAGCATTCTAAAAAATATTTTATAAAATATTTTTTTGAAAACTTATTTGATTATTTTTTCTTTGTAAAATTTATAAAATATTTTTTATAAAACTTAATTGAATTTTTTTTTCTTTTTTAAAACTTATAAAATATTTTTTAGAAAACTTTTTTTTAATTGAAAAACTAATAAAACATTTTTCTATACTTGTAAATAATTTTGAACTAGAAAAATCTTTGTTCTTATATGAAAAATAGTATATACTATGTTACATAGTATACAATATATTACATTGTGAACATACTACATATTCAGGTGTAGTATGTAAGCATGTTTAAAAAATTTATACAAGGAATTGAACAAAGAAAAAAATTACTAATGAAAATTTTTAAAAACTTTTATAATTTTATTTCTTAAATTATAAAACAATTTTTTTTTATAATTTTTTAAAACTGATAAAATATTTTTGTAATTTTTAGAAAACTTATTTTAAATTGAAAACTAGTAATTTTTTTTTCTAACTTGTAAATATAATTGAACTTATAAAATATTTGTTCGTACATAGTATATTTTTCTAACTTGTAAATAATTTTGAACTATTAAAATAATCGTTCTTACATAAAACATAGTATATTCTACATATCTATATGTAGTATGCATACATAAAAGCATTAATAAAAAATTTTTTACAATGAATAGTTTAATTTTTTAAAAATTAATTAATTAAAAACTTTTTTATTTCTGAAATTGTAAAATTTAAAATTTAATTTTAACTTGGTTTGAAAAAAATTTATTTGAAAATATATTTTTAACTTGAAGTGAAAACTTTTTTTTCTAAAATTGTAAAACTCGAAAAATATATTTCAACTAGATTTGAAATTTATTTAAAACAATATTTTTAACTTGTAAATATTTTTAAAAATAATTTTATTAAGTTGCAAACGTAGAAAACTTTTATTTTCGTTATTAAAAAAATTAATAACTTTGAATTCATTTTAAATTCAAAAATAAAAACTTGTACACATATATTTTGATTAGGTAATTGTTAATTTCTTTTTTCCAATACAGATTGTCATAATTAAAAGATAGACTAAATGAATAAATATATACATTTAACAAACAAGAACAAAATTTATTATTTAAACAATACATTTCGCATAGTTTCTACATTGATGTTCAAAAAAAGTTTTTACTAATACATCCAGTTCCGTTTAAAAACATAGAAACAACATAGTCTAAATTCACTAACATTAATACCGTGTCCCCCGGCTGATTAAACTTTTCGCGATTATTAAATGTGAAACATGTATGAAGGCTCATACTTTTATGTTTAAAAATACATCCTGCGCACTCATAAATTTGGTTTAAAATATTCAATACATTACTCTCAATACAATTGATGAGCTTTGAAAATAAAGCAGATTCATTTTCGATGGTTACGTCACCTAGTGTACATTTTTGCTTAATTAAGCGTGGTAGATAATTTGTATACATGTGTTGCAAAAGCTTCTTGTTAAAATGATGAACTTTATCTTAACTGGCAATCCTTTAAGTCAAAATGTGAAAAATTCTTCAAGTTTTTAATTCGCATAGTGCTATTATTGTGATTCATTACCAACACGGCACACGGTATTATTAGCAATAAATGATGAGGATTTATATTTCAAATTAAAAGCAAAAAGTTTCAATTGAAATGCATACCACGTATTAATGTCCATCAAAAGTCTATTTTTCGTCATCATTTCTTCATTACTAATCACATTGCGTTTAAACTCCCCGATATGCAAATAAAATCGTTTGATGTGATGTTTTAAAATTAAATAAACACAATCACTCAACTTGATTTCAATCACATTAAAATTGCGTGGTTTGCTTTTGGGAATGTCTTTCATAAGGGGATCTTGTATTGTATTCAAAACAGCATTTGTTGGATCTTGTGATGATGAAATTGAGGTACTTGGGGAAATGAAGGATTCCAAATTTTTAAAATCTATATCATTAAAAATAGTGTCTAAAAAACTCTGAATAGAACTCGTATCGTTATCATTTTGAGTGAATATTGGGGTCGTCGAATCCATATCGAACTTGGGTTTTGCAGCATGAAAATCCTTGTTTGGGAGTAATGTTGCACAGTTCTCGTTTGAATTACAAAATTCTAAACTTGGGAGATTTAATTCCTTCATATCAGTATCCGAAGATGATTCTAAACGTTGATACTTTGTTACGCAATTCATTTCTGGGGGAGATCTTTTCAACATATTTAATTCACAAGCCATTTTAAATAGCAAACAGTATGTGGTGTAGTCTGATCAAAAGTCAACAGTAAACTGATTGAGATGATTTCAAACGATTATTAACATAAGTTCAAATCAGTGACGGTTTCAGTTAGAAACGATCACATTAATTAAAAAATCGAGTCGAGTAAATTTTCAAATTGTCGACTGAGTCAAAAAGCATGACTATTGCTAGTATGAATATTTCATCATGTTAGATATTTTTCAAACTTGAGAATGGCAACACGCGATGAGTGAATCATAAGTTCAGTACAAATAATAATTTTATTCACATTAAATTAATATATAGTGGAAGTTATAATTATACTTATATGAAATGGATTAAAATAATGAGTGGATAAATATAGACAAATGATAATTATAGTCAAATTAATTAAATTAATTAGATTCAAATGAAATTGATTAAAATAAATAGTGAATAATTATATGAATTCAAATCAGTGACGGTTTCAGTTAAAAATCGGTATCAAATAAATTTTTCAAATTGATGATTAAACCGAAAAACATGATTAATGCTAGCATGAATATTTCATCATGGTAGTTATTTTTCAAACTTATGAATGGCAACGGATGGAAAATGAAACGCAAGTTCATTATATATATTTTTTCTTATGAAATTGTTTAAAATAAATAGTGTGTGGATAATTAAAATTATATGAAATGGATTAAAATAATGAGTAGATAAATATACTAAAATGATAATTATACACAAATTAATTATTTGTTAATTAAACTTTAAAAAATATGTAATATAGATAACAATAATTTAAATAACTTCATTTTCTAATCCCTCCAAACAAAAGTATTAAAAGTTGATTGTTTAAAATAGATATTATTACGAAGTAGTCATACTCATATGAAATTGAATAAAATAATGAGTGGATAAATACTTCATTTAATATATCCCCCCAAAAAATGTTGTTAGTTGATTAAATTAAGTAGTAGATGATTAAATTCATTTACAATTATTAGTAATGCTACTCATTAATATTACTAAATCTTTATTATTATAACTTTATTATTTTAACTTTATTAAAATATACTTTAATTTTGCATTGGTTTCAAATTAATAGAGTGAGTTAAATGAAAAAAACTTAAAAATAAAAAATTCCATTTACAAAATATTATTAGAGTTTCATTCACTGAGAAAAAAAAAATTAAGTTCATTTGTAGTGGAAGCAATAAAATACTAAGACATCTTGTTAAAATGAAAACATAAATGTTTTTCCAATAGAGAAAATTTTTATTTTTCGTTAGTTACAAAAATGATTGCATATGTATAATGAAAATATATGTCTATTTCAAATCATTGAAAATTCGATATTTGAAGAAGATATTTCATTTTTCAAAGTTCTTAATTGAAGTGTTAATTCTTCAAATTGCTTAATCAATCCATTACGCTGTTCCAATTTAAGTTGGGTGGTTGAAAGATGACTTTTCCTGTGTTCAGCTAAGTCGAATTTATCAGAAAAAACTTGATCACAATCATCACATTTGAATTGCTTGGAAAGCTCACTTTTCTTCGAAATATGAATTTTAAGATGATTCCTTAAGTCCATCTTTCTCGAAAACGTTTCTCCACATTGTTCACATTTATGAAATTTTCCGGCTTTAATGTGAATTAGCAAATGCTTTCGTAAATCACATTGTTGAACAAATGTTTTCTTACACTTGACACAACTCAAAGGCCTTTTTTCTAAATGAAACTTTGTGTGTTTGATTAACACACTCTTTCTTGAAAAAGATTTACCACATGTTTCACATTGGTACATGGTAGATGTCATACGATGAATTATCATATGTTCCATTAAAAAACTCTTTCGAAAAAACAACATTCCACAAACGTCGCACATAAAAAGTTTTTTTTTTCTAAATGAATGTTCATATGTTTTAAAAACTCGTGTTTCTCGTAAAATTCTACTTTACATTTTCCACAAATATAAGGCAATTTAAACTGTTCTGATGAAGCAGGAATACTTTTACTAATCGAAACGGGCACATCTTTTATCTCCTGTTCACTCATCTTATTCGAATTGACGACAACAGTCGACTGTGTATCATTAATAACATCCACATTTGTTTAAAAAAAGAAGGGGGAGAAAACTCTTTTAACTTTGCGACGACAAAAAATATAGCACGTGTAATCAAAACAGTATGAAACAGAATAATGATATGAAATGAAATCCAACTACATTTAAATCAATGTAGGTGGCGCATCAGAAAAAAAGAAGATCACGTGATAATTATTTAATACATAAACTGTTGTGTTCATTTAATAAAAATAGGTAGGTGTATAAAATGAATCATTTTTTAAATTCATTTCTTCTTTAACCTGTTTTTATCATTAAATGATTAACTTTATTGTGAATCCTACTGAAATACGAGTGTTACAAAAAATAAATAAATAAATAAATATATCTGATCCATTTCTTAATTGTTAGTTAATTAAAATAGTGACCCATTAAGAAAATTTGTTTTCCTAATACAATATAATAAAGAACCATTAACTTGAACTAATATTTTAACACAATCAAACTGA